>VMDR010007396.1:0-40747 GCA_007922815.1 Macrotus californicus | reverse complement strand
TCTATTACCGACCTATAAACTGTGCGGTCTCCCTTTTGTTTCAACAATAATTTGAAAGTCAGAACGCTCCTATCACAAAGAAACAACTCACACTCTTGCATATAATTCACACCCAACATAACATACACAGTCTCACTTTCTTGAAAGCTTCTCTCTTAAATGACCAATTTTTCAAAATCTGTATTTGTGTGGCTTTTTTCTTACTGCTGCTTGCTGCTGTCAGGCTTCTGTGAAGGGTCCTGAAGCCTAGCTGCTCCTAATGCGGATAAAAGATAGGCATGTGACCCACTGTGACGGTGACAACAGGCTAACAGCTTCTGGTAGCTTCCAAAAGACTCGGTCACGAGCCAGGGCATCTGCCATTAACACACAGGCTAATTTGTGTTCCGTTTCCTTTCCTTCCTCTTCTGTGCGTGTGTGGTTCAAGAAGCGTTGTTCAGGTTTGTCGTCCTCATTCCACAACCTTTTGTTTGCACATAATTTTTCTCTTTGTATTTGCCTCACAGTCCTGAGCTGTTGAACTTTTCCACTTTTTAAATGTGTTTCCTCTTTCATATCTTAAGTCTACGTAGTGCCTAAAGGGTATTTTTGCTTCTTGATGCAGGTGGACTACGTCGAAGGAAAACTGTGGTATAATGAAAGATGTTTTGCTAACACAGAACAATTTGAAGGTAAGTTTTAGTTGAAGAGGTGTTGACAGGCTTGTTTTCAGCATAGCGTCCATGGATCCAATGAAGTGACATTGTCCAATGAAGTGACAAAGTAGAAATTGAGTAAAACGTAAACACGAGTTTGTTCTGTATAAGTGAATGGATCAAAACTGAGGGGGAAATTCATTTGAATCCGAGACAACAGGCGTGCCCTGAGAGGAGTACAGGAAGTTGACCCAAGTACATTTAATAATACACTTAGAAATGTAGGTGCTGCTTGTGATTTCTGTGCCTTCCTATTTTACAGTTGACTACGTCACTGTCACCTTCGAGAGAAACAGGACCTTAAGTGAGGTATGGCATTGAATTGATTAAAAGGTAAGAAACTTTATTACGCACAATTTTATGGATTGTTTTGAATCTAAAAAAAAAAAAAAAGGTGATTCTACAAGACTGAACGGCTTAACAATCACCCTTGCCCCCAGGGGTGCCTGTCCTGGGGTTTATGATGATTAACTAATTATGTCACTTCTAGACCTATGCAAGGGGTTCCAGAAAAACAACCCAGGCCAGAAAGGATGCTTTCTGAACTCCCATCCCCTGGAAGAGAGCGCAGGCATTAAAGATTTAACACTTAAAAAAAAAATTAATCATTAGTTTATTTGCTTAAGAGAACTCACTAAGAGCTTATATGTCAAAAACAGCATTACCTTTGCCTTTCTCTTTCTGTAGGAAAGCTCTTGTTTTTATAGTAGAGAGCCGTTTCTTCACTGGTTACCTTGCTTACCTCCCCTTTCAAAACAAATGAAATCTGTTGCTTCAACTGTCATAGCGTTTCTCGTGGACCAGGAGCAGGACTCTGCGGTCTACCTCTTACATAACCAGGTAACCCTCGCGGCCTGGAGGCCGTCGCCCCTCGCACTGCGATAAGGGGAGTTCGGGCAGGGCTGTTGCCACCTTCTTGTCAGCTTTGGTGGTAGAGTTCCACCACACTCGCGACAGACAGCGTAATTATTTATGGCTAATAATGGAGATTGAGACCCTTGAGGGGTTTCTTGCCTCTGATTGTCATTCAGTTTGATGCAAATGGAAAAGAGGATGCTGTTTGCGAAGTGATTCTCCTTTGCTTATTCTCCCTGAGAATATAAGCTGAGTTAGGTCTGTATAAATATCATGTTTCATAAAAGTGATTAGTTTAGATCAGGGGTGTCAAACTCATTTTCACCGGGGGCCACATCAGCCTCGCGGTTGCCTTCAAAGGGCCGAATATAATTTTAGGACTGTGTACATGTAACTACTCCTTAACTAGGGGCAAGGAGCTCGGCACTACTGCCAGGTAGAAACAAGGTGCCACCGGATAAAACAAGGTGGAGGGCTGGATTAGGCCCGCGGGTCTTGTGTTTGCCACCTGTGGTTTAGATGAACAAAGAATGGAAATAAATTGCCGCAGATCTCTATGTTCTGTTCCAAAGGGTCTTAACCCCAACTGTGAATTACAACTTTTCTTAGAGCTGCTACATGTATTTCAGCCCTACCCTTATGATTTTAGGGGAGAAAAAAAATAATTTTTCTCTTCCCTCTTGTGTTCAGTGACCAGGGTCCTGCTTATTAAACTGACAAAAGACAGAATAGCCAGAGGCAAGAAAACAACGTATTTATGCACCTACAGGCAGGTGCAAGTCAGTGATGAGTAACTCAAAAAGGGGGTTCAAATTTGGGGGTCAAGTACCCTCTTAATAGGTTAAGGGGGTGAGAACAGCACTTAAGGAAAAAAGAAGTGAAAGAACATGACCTTACCGGGAGGGTGGGGGGAGGAGGGGTTGAGAAAGCTTGTGATGATGTTTGTTTACACCGGTATGGGTGGTCTTTCTGCCTCCTTCGGGGGAGAAATCCTTCGCGAAGGAGGGATTGGGTTGGTTTTATTCACATTCTCTCTTGTGTGAGTAGATCTGCCCTGAAGAGGCAATTTATGGCAGTCTTATTTCTCAGAAATTGCTGCTTTTAGTCAGATAAGGGAAGGCTTTCTTCTTCTCCGCAGCTTTTGAATCTCAAACGTCTTCATCTGAAAATAATCTTTATAACAAAGCGGCACTTCTTGGGGTGCATATTCTGACCCCCTTCAAGATCATGACCCAGTAGAATTGGAGTGTGGTTCAGGGGTCCACACTCTTAAAAAGCAGTGCGAAGTGATAATGATGAGCTTGGGCATTGGAACCTTTCTGCTGAGTTCAGTCACTCTTCCATTTATTCGAGAACCTTGGGCAAAGTATTCAATCTTCTAAACTTCATGTTTCATAGCTATTAAGTGGATGTACCTGGGTGTGCAGAGTAGAGAGACACTGATATTGCTCATCTTTACAGTCTTAGGCTGTGTTAATGGGTCCCTGTCTTAATCCCAATATGAGAACAGGAAACTCTGAAAATGGTCACGTGGACTAGCATTATTCATGGAAAAACTCTTAATGATTGCTCAATGCTTTATCTGTTTCTAGAAAGTGACCACTGTCTCCGTACACAGCCTAAAAAGTAACAAACCAAGAGTGAAACAGAAATTTCCAGTTTTCACGTTTCCTCCATCATTCTCGTCCCCCGTTGGAATGGTATTCCACCCACGAAGCCATTTTCTCTATGCCTATGGGAATCAGGTGCGTACCCTCGAGATTTCACTGTCCGGTGCAGGTGTGAGTCAGTTGCTCCATCTCTGCTGAGTGGTTATACATCGAGTAAAAAACCGTCACTGACGGTCAGCGAGGTGGAAAGCCCAATGAACAGAGAATGAGAGGGGAGCAATTAGAGACCATGG
This sequence comes from Macrotus californicus, assembly GCA_007922815.1. NCBI lineage: Eukaryota > Metazoa > Chordata > Mammalia > Chiroptera > Phyllostomidae > Macrotus > Macrotus californicus. The sequence goes on along the minus strand of VMDR010007396.1, from coordinate 37,294 downwards.
ATGGAAACAAATTCTTTGGATAGTGTTGCCAAAATGTGGAGCCGTGAAATGAGGCAACACGTGAAGGAGGGAGGGTGTTCAAGAGCTGTTTTTCTCCCCTTGAGGCTGGAGAAATTATGCTGTGTGCTGATGGGAATTATTCAGGAGGAGGGAAATTGGCGCAGCAGGAAGGAGAGCGATTTCCGGAGTGATGGATGTTTCTAAACAGGTGAGAGGAGAGGAGATCTGTTCTCCGGTGGAGAGGGTGGCCTCAGGAGGAAGATGATGATTCCATAGTAACAGGCAGGAAGGGAAGCTTGGTGGGTTCAAAGCCTGTAGGTGGATAGCTGTAGTAATGGAAGCGTGTGGGAATTTATCTTCTATTTTTGTGATAAAAAGTCGGTCATTTCTTTGAGAGTGAGGATGGAGGAAGAGTGTTGGAGGTTTGAAGAAAGAGAGAACAGAGTGAAACAGTGGCCCCGCAGGACGGAGGGATGAGCTAAGGAAATGCTGTATGGTTGCTTGAGCTTCGAGGTCGTGACGGAGGGTGACCAGTTCAGCACCACTGCCTGTTCCCCTCCACATCCTGCTGCGGGAGTCCGCCCATCACGTAGAAGACAGAGAGTTGTATTTAACCACGGCCGGAGTTCTACCAAGAAATTGCTAATAAATAAAAGAGTATCCAGAAGGGAATTCAATAAGACAAAGAACAAAATTAAGAAGTGAAAGGCATGAATATTAAAAAAGTAGCAAACTCTAAAAGATATCAAAAGAAATGGTTGTCTATGTAGAAAATCTAAAAGATACATGCACATCCCTAAAACAAACACAAAAGGAGAAGGAGGACGGGAAGAATTCTGTTCATTAAAGACACGGTGGAGAGCGAAAATACAAGCTGGAAGTAACGTTTGCAACACACTTGACTGAGAAAGAATGATATGTAAGGATAAATAAGGATTTCTACAAAGCAACACAGAAAAAGCTAAATTGATGACAAAATGCCGATGGGCCTTTCCCAGAGAAGGAAACACAAATGGAATAAACATGTGAGAAGATGACACAATTCATAAGTCAGCAGGGAACTGCAACTCAAAAAGGCAATGCAGTGTTTTCAGCCATTCTTTTTCCTTTTCTTTATTTTATTTTTTTAAATTTTTAATTACTTTATTGTTGTTTAATTACAGTTGTCTGCTTTTCCCCCCCACCCCAGCCAATCCCACCTCCCTCCCTTGCTCCCATCTTCCCCTCCTTGGTTGTGTCCATGTGTCCTTTATAGTGGTTCTTTAAAACCCTTCCCGCCTCTGTCCCCTCCCCCCTCCCCTCTGGCTATTGTTAGATTGTTCTTAATTTCAATGTCTCTGGTTCTATTTTGTACCCTAAGAGCCCTGAAACACCAATCCAGAAGAACCTATGCACCCCAATGTTCATAGCAGCACAATTTACAATAGCCAAGTGCTAGAAGCAACCTAAGTGCCCATCAGTCAATGAGTGGATCAAAAAACTGTGGTACATTTACACAATGGAATTCTACGCAGCAGAGAGGAAGAAGGAGATCCTACCCTTTGCAACAGCATGGATGGAACTGGAGAGCATTATGCTAAGTGAAATAAGCCAGGTGGTGAGAGAGAAATACCACATGATCTCACCTTTAACTGGAATATTTTCAGCTATTTAATTGGCATAATTAACCCTGACAAGGCACATGTTGAAGAGGGCGTGGATCCCTTCAACAGTGCTGATGGGAGGGGAGATTACTGCAGCTTTTTAGGATAGCAACTTGGCCTTATTGTTACCCCGTAAATTTCAATGTTTGCGCATTCTGTGACCGCCAGTGTCACTTTTTTGGCGAGGGAAACGTATGTATGAGGAAACATTAAAAAATTTTCATTATGGCACTGATAATAATAGCACTGGGTAACTGAAAATAACTCAAATGCCCGTGACGAGGAGAATGAACAAGTGACATTTTATTTACATAATGAGCTACTTATTAAACAGCAATAGAAAAGCAAATTAACTGAACCATATGCAAAATGCGTGAATATAAGTAAATGGTATTGGGGGGATACATTCTAGAAGACAATATATAGTGTGATACCCTTGTGTCAAAAAAAGAGTTTAAAGAAAAAATAAAATCAAGCAATATAATAAATATATACACACATGTATATATATGTGCTAAAACTAAAAAGAAATGTAGCGAGGGAATGAAAAACACAAATTTCAGGACACTGGACATCTCTGAGGAAAGAGGCAGGGTGATGGGTTAGGGTTGGGGGGAGATCGATAGGAAAAGGTAAAGTAGCAACATGCTAATTCTTGGGTTAGGCTTCATTTCACACATGTTCATTATATTATTAAATAAGTAACACAAGAAAAATAAAACTGAGCCATAAATAGATTAATAGTTAAAAATATTTAGAAAAGTGCAGTGAGATGCCATAGCTTTCATTCAAGTAATCAGTAAAAAATTAAAAAACAAATTTTTGATAATGTCAGGTACTGGTGAGGTTGGGAGAAATGGATGCTCTCATCATCATTTCCAAGAATATAAACTGGGTCAGCAAAATTCAAGAACATTTAAAAACCAGGAATCTTCGTTTGAATAAGACTTAGTCGATTAAAGGAAATAGCAAGCAGGATTCATCTTCAAACGGCGCTTCAAACAATCCTCCCCCAAAGAGAAGGAACTGGCAACGCTGTGTGCGGTGGGGCATGGCCGAGGACTCAAGAGGGTCCCAGGACACGCTCCCGCAAAGAGCTGGGGGCTCTTTCCCACCGAGCGTGCTCGCAGACGCATCTGCCAGATGCCTAGGGCAGGGAGTCTCACGCCAGGATGGGGCAGACCCTCTCGCGCTTCCTGGGACACACCAGCACTGCATGCCTCTGTGAGCGAGGGGACCCCGTGCGGGAGCTGCTGGGCATCACTGCACTCTCTTACAGAATCACCACGCGTGCTGTGCAGACCTGAGCCTGCCACGCACCCTGTCACGCCAACTGGAGGAAGGAAGTGCAGGGCACACCGAGTCTGGACACACATGGGTGCACATGTGCATGTGAGGTGGGGCAGAGGGGAATGGAAGAATGTGGGGATGTGGGAGAGACCGTGCTGCGTGAATTTTCTTGCGTGGGAAGGTGAGGCCAACAGGGAAGGGCTGACCGGGAGTGGCAGCTCTCTCATGGGGGCTTTCCGCTTTGTTCCCACAGGTGTGGCTGTCGATGGATGGCGGCAACACTTTTGAATTACTGGCCGACTTTCATGATGATGTCATCAAGAGCACCTATCACAGCTTCTATACTTCCGATATCATTTTTCTTTCCCAAAGCGGGAAGGCTTACTTGACAAAGGCAGGTGAGGCCCGCACGTTTACTGATGTGCTCACTGCGTGGGCCAGGCCGTAGAAGGCGTGAAAAACTGGCCGTGCCAATCCACTAACCTTAAAGCCTAAAACCTATTAGGAGTGACCAGTGGGTTTAAACATGTTTTCAATTGTGGTAAAATCCACACAACACACAATTTACTGTCTTCGCCAGTTTTCAGTGCATAGCTCAGTCACATTAAACACGTTCAGAGTGTTCGGTGACCGTCACTGTCACCCACCTCCAGCACTCCTTTTGTCGTATGAACTGAAACTCTCCCCTTTCAACGCTTGCTGCCCTAGGCCCCTGTCCCCACAGTCCCTGGCAGCCACCGTTCCACTTCCTGTCTCCGTGACCCTGACTACGCTGGGTCTCTCATCCATGGAATCGTGTGGCGTTTGTTCCTTCGTGACTGAGCTATGTCACTTCGTGTAATGTTCTCAGGGTCTGTCGGTGCAGTTTCATTCTTCAGACTTTTCTTCATTTTTAAGGCTTGAGTAATATTCCGTTTATGTACGCACCACATTTTGCTTATTTGTTCGTCCCATCGATGGGCGCTTGGGTTTCTTCCATGGTTTGGCTGATGGGAGCAGCACCATTAGGAACATGGGTGCACAAGTATCTCTCTCCAAGAGCCCTCTTTCAAGTCTTTGGGAGGTGTACCCAGACGTGGAATTGCTGGATCATATAGTAATGTTGTTTTTCATTTCTGTTTTGAGAAACCTCCATACCTTTTCCACAGTGGCTGCGCCGTTTTCCGCTCCCACCACCAGTGCAGAAGTTCGATTTCTCCACGACTCGTCAGCACTTGCTGTTTTCTGGTTTCTCCGTAGTTGTCCTCCTTGTGGGTGTGAGGTGGACCTCATTACAGGTTTTCTGTTCATTCTCCCTGGTGTGATTAGTGATGATGAGCATCTTGTCCGTTTGTAAATCTCCTTCACCGGAATGTCTGTTCAAGTCCTTCGCCCATTTGTTAATTCAATTGTATGTGATTTTCTTACTGTTGAGTTTTAGGAGTTCTCTGCATATTCTGGGTATTAATCCCTGGATATATGATTTGCAAATATTTTCTCCCATTTTGTGGGTTACCTTCAATCTCCTGGTTAAGATAATTCCTGGATATTTTCTTGGTTTTGATGCTATTTGCCCTAATATAATGTAGGCGAATTATTCTCGAGACCTGTTTGCTTCTCCTCATCAGGTAGGACGTGGATTTGTTTTCTCGGCTCGGGGCAGTGCCTGGGAAGGCTGTGATCTGGCTTCACTCCCGAGGACTCGACTTTTCCCTATACTTTCACCGGGGATACCCTCTCATCCCCTGTCCACTTCTTCGCTTGGTAGAAGGGTGTTACTGAGGGTCCTCAGGAGTTTTTCATTTACTTTCTTTCTCTCAGCATTGCCTCATAGGGCTGGGTGTAGCGGAGCCTGACCTGGCACCCCAGAATTTTCTCTTTCTTTCCTTAGCTCTTGCTTTTTTTCTATTTTGGCATGTTGTTCCTTTTCCTTTTTTGATTTCTACTGATGGTTTTGTTTTTGCTCTCCATTCACTTATTTATTTATCTGTTTTTTTATGATAAAATACACAACAAAATTTAGCATTCTAACCATTTTGAAGTATACAGTTCATTGATATGAAGTACATTCAAATTGCTGTATAACCATCAGCACCACCCATCTCCCTCCAGAACTTTCTGATCTTCCCAAACCAAAATTCCACTGCCGTGAAACAACAGCTTCCTCATTCTCCCTCCCCCAAGCCCCTGGCAACGACTTTCCCTCCCCATCAACTTGACTGCCCTGTGTACCTCAAGTACACGGAAGCACACGGTATTTGCCTCTTTGTGACTGGTTCATTTCACCAAACATACCGTCTTCAGGTTTCATCTGCGTCATAGCATACCTCAGAATTTCTTTCCTTTTTATGGCTGAATAATATGTCAGCGTATGGGTAGAGCACATTTCGTTGACCCATCTGTCAGGATATTTGGGTTGATAGACATTTGATGTTTTTTCTACTTTTGGGTCGTATGAATAACGCCGTTATGAACGTTTGGGTACACGTTTCTGCACAGGCCTATATAGGAAGTCAAGAGCAACCTGCTAGAAGCCAGGAGCATGGCTTCTTCACTTTGGAAGAGGCAAAAATTCTTAACAGGATATAAGAAGTGAGAAGCACTCACTGTACAAGAAAAGATTCATAAACACAACTTTTGAAAATCTATATGTAATATATAAAATATATAGATGTAGATATGTAAAAAATATATTTACAAGATATTTATATATTTGGTTCATTCTGCTAGCGTTCGTACAGTGAGGACACTGCCAACTGTGTAAAAGTAATGCTGAAATTCAGTAACTTAAGAGGCAAGGGAGATGACCTTCAGGAATATAGTGTCTCAGGAATATAGTATGGGACACTCGAGGGTCCCGTACTCGAGTAGCACTTCCATAGACTATTGAGTAAGTGTGGAGATCGGGGTAAACTTGGGGACATCTGATAAGGTCCAACCAGAGTGGGAAAAGCAGATTGTCTCCAAGACAAGCATGAGAGCGGTTTTCTTTTGGTTTGTTTCTAACATTGTCCGCATTCTTGACTGTCTAGCTTAAAACCAGTTTTTTTCTGATCTTGTGAGTCTCCGATACAATTTTAAAGAAGCTTTCTGCAGGTTTCTGACATGGCTTCAGAAAACCTGGTTACTTGGACCCCGGGATCCTGTCTTCACCACTGTGTTTACTTACTCTGGGTCATGTCAATAAAGCTTTTGCTTAGTTCATGCTGGTATCAAGGTTACCTTTGCGGTCCGTTTGTTTGGATCGTCTGTTGAGATGGCATTTAAGAATTTGATGACCAGCCAACATTTGACTATGAAATAAACAAAAGTGACTCTGAGTCTCATTGGGAAGTTGCATGAGGCAAGGACCACGTTCGGTGCTCTAGAAGGCTCCCCCTAGCCACTCTGTTGCCAGTGTGCCTCTAACACAGGCCAGTACTCTGCTCCTCATCTCATAGTTTTGCCTGGTGTTGAGCTTCATAGCAATAGAATTGTGCAGTATATATTCTTTTATGTCCGACTTTTCTCAGCCAACCTTATGGCTCTGAGAGTCCTTCAGATTGTTACGTGTATTAGCGCTTCATTCTTTCCCCCTGTGGTGTAGTCTTCCTTTGTATGAATATTCTATAAAGTATTCATCCATTCCGCGGCTGGCGGGTATTTGAATCATTCCCATTTGTGGCCTATTATTTAAAGAGTAGCTATAAACTTTTTGCACAAGTTTTTTGTTGTTGTTTTTTTTTTGTTTTTGCTGGACAGAACTTTCATTTTCCGGTGTGTAGTTAGGAATAGAATTGCTACATCAACCAGTGTACGTGTGTTTAGCTTTTGGTGGAAAAAAAATTAAGTGCCGCCAACACTTTTCCAAAGTGAGTGTCCTCAGTTTACTGTCCTACCAGCAACGGGAAGGAATTCCAGTTGCCCCGCTTCTCACCAACACTTAGTATTGTCGGTGTTTTCAGTGCTGCGCCGTTGTGCTGAGTTTGCAGCATCTCGTTGAAGATTTCCTCTGCACGAGTAATCATGTTGAGCGCATTTTCATATGTTCCTTGGCCAATTTTTTAAATCTTTTTTTGTAAATTTTCTCTTCAGTTCTCTTTAAATCAAGTTTTGATTGAATTGACCTTTTCTTATTGACTTCTATGGGCTTTTTAATGTATCATGGATACATTAAAGGAGTCCTTTTGTAGAAATATAACTTGCAAACATCTTATCCCAACAACTAGCTTGTCTCTTTTTATTCTCTTCATGGTATTTTTTTTGATGAACCAAGTTATCGATTTGCAAAAGTTAAACTTATTAATCTTTTATGACGAGTGCTCCTTGCTTCCCATATCCTGCTAAGAAAAGTTTGCCTGTTCCGAAGTTGAAAAGACACTCTCCCGCTTTCTTCTGGCAGATTGTTTTAGATTTCTTATAGAGGCCCATGAAAAATTCCTAATTTTGTGCATGTGGTGTGAGGTAAGGTTTATTTTCCCCCCCATAAGGCGGCCAGGTTCTCTACTCTGCCCTTGAGTTAGACATTCAAGGTCATAAGATTTTTAAAATTTATTTTTGTAAGCTCTCTCATATGTACATAAAAGTCATACCACCCCACAATCTTTGTAAAAATCATAATTGTCGTTGTACTCAAGCACACTGCCCCATTTCCCCTGGAGTCTTGCCTCCCACTGGCAGTCCACCCGTCACTCCTCCCAGTAATAATGTCAGGTGCTATGATGCCCCTGTTCGCAAGGATTGTGGGTGTCTCAAAACCCACCAGGTGGAGGTCACCTGTGTGTTCCTTAAATGTGCAAGCTACCCAGGCCCAGAATCCTGCCTTGACATTCTGCTTTCCGGGGACATTTCTAATGAAAGCCCTATATCAGTTGTGGTCCTGGCTGGAAACATAATTCCACTCAAGTGTTTCCCCTGAAGAGCAGTGGACAGAGTTAAAAGAACCAACATTAATAGTAAAATATCTAAAGACCAGCAATGGAAGAAAGTCATTATAGTCCCTTTGATTAAAGGGGTACTACAAGTAAATGGATAATAAGCAGGTAGGTAGATAGCAGACAGACTTCTCTCTCTTCCCCTTGTCCGTATCTCCTGTTAGGTGCCTTTCATTGGTCAAACCCAATCAGGAGCCTGCTAGGAACAGAGCACAAGTATTGTGACCCCTGGGGGGTCAGCCTTCCAGTGCACTGGACAAGAAAGAGAAAGCCTGAGAAGGGACCAGCACATCTCGTGAAACAAAAATCAAAATAGACTAAGCAAGATGACTTTGGAAACAGTAAAAATAATTAACACCTAAGAAAACTAAATTAAATTGGCAATATAAATTCTAAACTTTAAAAAATTATAGATATAAACCATGGAAACACGTCCATGCGCAAAATGAAAAACCAGTAAGTAGAAAGAACCTAAAATGACAGATCCAGAAACTAAAGATTGAGAAACTGCAAGTTTTAGGAATTTCCAGTCATGCACAGAGGCAGCGGCTCTATGTTTCTCTGTTTTAGCTACACAAATAAATGAATAAACACTGAAAACTAAAGGAAAGAAAACCAAGACTGATAATAAAAAAAAATTACTTTTTTAAAACTAAAGGCAAAAACACTTCTGAGTTATTTAAAGTAGAACATGTAAATCAATTTTAAAGGCACAAAAAAATCAAGCCAGCCTTGGATTTTTCTGCCGCAACAACAACTGTCATATTTATCTGAAGAAACTTTAGAGAAAAATAATATTACCTAAGAATCTGGAGCCACCTCCACTAGTTACTCATGCGCAAAGCCAACCCAAGAGTGTTTTAAACATTACAGTTCATCACCTCCGAGGTTCACTCACTGTGAGATGCACTTTGTTCACACAGAGAATGAAAAGCTCTTCCAATTGAGCTTTACCGCAGAGTTTTAACAGTGATGCTGGGAGATGCATGGATTGCTGTACGTTATTTCCCCCGCCTGGAGGTGCGTTGCTGGGCGCGTGATCAGGCGATTTTGCGTGTCATCTCCATAGTCACGCATAATACAATTCTGTCTACGTGTGAGTGTCCACCTTTCTGGGGTCCCATAAAGGACTTGGTGGTGGTTCTGCAAGAAAATGCGGAATGGTGGTATTCCTTCCAGTCACGTTTGGCTTTATTGGTGAATGTAGGCCTTGCTTTGTTTTCCCCTTGTGCTGCACCCACAGTAACTGATTCAATGTCAAATTATAATGTAATATTTTTTAAGGCATTTCAAGCAGCGATATAAAAACTCAATGTGCATTATGCCAGAGATTCTGGAAACTGAAAGTGAGAACAACGTAACGTAGAGCCAAGTACGTGCACGGCTAGGTACTTGACCACTATGGCATGAGCGCCCCCTTCTGGACAATGACTGTAAGACATCAATGATAAAACTGATTTACAAGACATTAAAATGTGGGGAAACTATAACTTATGTTTATAGTTGACATATGGCATATTGAACCTTAGAAATTTCCGTGGTTAATTTTATGTGTCAACTTGACAGGGCCAAGAAGTTCCCAGATCAAACATGACTTCTGGGTGTGTCTGAGAGGGGGTTTCCGGGAGATAGCAAGCATTTGAATGGGTGGACTCAGTAGAACAGAGAGCCTTCCGGATGGGGGTGGGCATCATCGAAGCCTTTGGGGGGCCTGAGTAGAACCAAAAGGTGGAGGAAAGAGGAATTCACCCCCTTTGCTTTCACCCCCTGTTGGCTTGACCTGGGGACTTGGTCTCCTGCCCTTGGAGGGGGGCTTGCCTTCGTGCCCCCCTAACCCCCCACCTCTCAGGCTCCCCTGGTGCTCAGGCCTGTGGCTCTCCAGCTTGTGGTGGCAGGTCACAGGGTTTCTCAGCCTCCACAGTCGCATGGGCTAATTCCTCATAATACACCGCTTCCTTTTTTTGTCGGGTTGGCTTGTATGGGGAACAGCAGTGAAAGTGGTGAAAGTGGCTGGGTTCCACAGGTATTTTGAGGCTAAAGTTGACAGGATTTGCTGATGGGTTAGATATAGGGTGTGAGAGGGATCAAGAACGACCCCGAGGTTTCCAGACTGAGCACCAGGAGTAGCGCTGATCATGGAAACAAGGGGCCTCGGGGTGAGGGAGGTTTGCATGAGGGTTAGGAGCTCGGTTCGGGGGGATCCAGCTTGAGATGCCTGCCTGATGGGGATCTGGAGCTGCCAGTGAGCAGTTAGATGCAAATTTTGAATTCCTAGAAGAGGACCAGATGAGAAGTTTAAATTTGGGAGCCACCCTCCTAAAAATGGATTTTTAAATCCTAAAACTGGATGAACCCTGCAGAAACAGCAAGCGAAGAGATATAAGCTGTGAGAAGTGGGGCTCTCCAGCATTCAGGGGTCTGGGACCCGAGGGTGGACCTCTCAGGAGAGCTCAGCCCAGCTCAGGAGGGTTGGGGGCGGGCTGTGGAAGGCAGCCTGGTTCATCCTGAGACCTGAGCTCTCGCTCTGGCTCCACCCTCCACACAGGTGGCTCTCGCCTTCTCTGGGTCTGCGTCTGGTTAAGTGAATGCTGCAGTCCTACCGGAGTCCTCCCAGGACCTCCAACGTGTCCCTCTAGGGCAGGAGAGAAACACAGGATACCAGATTTGGAACAACGCCTACTATGGTTTATGCTCCAGTGGTCTCGACGATAGTTCCCTTTGCCTTCTAGAGGGTTATTTTCTCATTGCCTTCTGCCTATTTAGGAATCTGACACCCTGATATTAGGAAGAGACATCACAACTGGGGGAGCTAACCTCTTTCCTTCTAGCCATCTTTAACGCCTGCTCACTCTGTCTGTCCCTCACCTACTTCAGCCAACGGGGTCTGTAACCACCTGGAGCCTGGAAATGACTTCTTAGGGCCTTAGCAAAGACTAGCGTGTATTTTACTAATTCTAGGTTCCTGGAGCTCTGTGCCCACCCCTTAGTTTAAATGAGGCGTTTTTACAAAGTGTGCTATTAAAAGTTCTCTAGTTGTATGAGATCAATACCAAGAGACTTCTGTTTCTTTCCTAACAGGGTTAGAAACATACAGTAAAATTGGATCTATCACTGATAAAATTTTCACGTTGTACTATGACCACATGGGATTCATTCATAAACTGACTCCAGATCATTTTGTTGCTGGTGGGCCGCATGCCGCCTTTGGAAATTCTAAAGTTATTTTTGGCCAGGTGAGTGATGTAATGCATTCCAGCAGCTTGCCTTGTGTTAAAAAGAAATGCCACATTCTGTACACAGGGTGGGAAAATGGGGAAGAATATTCTCTGGGACAAACTCTTAGTAACGCAGTTGCTCTATATAGCCAAAGGAAGACACTCTGTGTTCCAGAGAACATCTCCCAAACCTTGCTGGTCCCATTCAGGGTCCTACAGATTTAACTCCACCCTGGGTAGCTGTACAAACATATTTTCACCGCAGAATGCCATTACTGCCCACCCAGGCTCATGGCGGGTTGGACTCTCTACCTCTCAAGATGGACCTTGACCAGATACCGGTTCTGTTTTTTCTGTTGGTTTGCCCTTCTTCACGTTAACCCTGCCCCCTCGTTTCTTCCTTTTCTAATCCTCACCTAGGAAGGATTTATTGTCTTTTTCACGGATGATACTACATACAGATCGTTCAAATAATTTTCACCTTTAATGTGCCACTTGCGAAGGTCCACACGCCCGAGACCTCGCCACGGGGCGCACAGGCGGGCGCACAGCTGTGAAAGTGAGCCCTCATCGGCACAAGGGCCGAGACCCACGTAGATTTCCTGACTGGGGTTGATAAAGCCTGCCCAAAGGAAAGAGTAAAGGATGAGTCTGCCTGTTGTAGCATTTCAAACCTGCAGGCCAAGAGGGCGGCCGAACAGAGGGCATTTCCGCCTGCCACCACAGGGACAATGCGGAGGGTGCTGTGCTGTATGGACACAGACAGAGTGTCAGACGGAGGGAGACACAAGCCATGCGATTTCACTCCCAGGTGGACTCTACAAACAAAATAAACAAACACGCAGAACAGAAACCGACTCACAGATAGGGAGAACCTTTTGACAGTGGTCGCCAGATGGCAGAGGGCCTGGGGGATGAAAGGCCAGGGGTCAGAAGTACAGACTGGTAGTTGCACAGCAGTCATGGGGATGTGAAGTACGGCACAGGGGACATAGTAATATTGTGATAACTCTGGCGTCGGGTGGGTCCTAGATTTATTGGGGTGATCACTTCGCAAGTTACGTAAATGTTTGATCGCTGGGTTGTACACCTGAAACTAATGTAATATTGTATGTCAACTGTGATTGAAAAAAAACTTATAGTAAAAAAAAAAAAGATGGTGTTTTAGTTTCCTGTCCGAGGTGTTGGGAGAGGTGACAGTCAGATGCTGCCATGATCCCCGAGCATCTGCCAGTCTGCGGGGGGGGGGGGGGGGGGGGGGTGTGCATAGATACTAGTCCAATGATGTGAATGGGGGGGCGGTGGAACTAACCAAAATAGCAGTCTCCTCCATTTCCCACTGCCTTCACAGTGTGTAGAAAATGTCCCACTTCTCTTCTGTGAAAGTTTAAATCATAAAAATCAAACGCCAAGAGAGGTTTTTATACTCAGGATGAGTTCAAGGAACTCACACTCAACGTTGTGACCTCCCTCCCTGCACTGCCCTGGAACTTGTTCAAGGACTGGAAACAAATCTGTAATTTATACTCTGTCATAATTGAAGCATAAAATAGTTTAAATGCAATATTTTTTCCCCACTCCAGGCTCCTGATATGGGCTTCGAGACTGCCCTGGCCCCGCAGTACATCAGCGCAAACGAAATGATCTTCCATGCCTACGTGCCGGCGACTGAGCCACAGGAGAATGTGCACACCAAGAAGTTCAACAACATTCACTTGGGAAAAGTGATACACTCCAGGTAGCTACTGCATCCCTCGCCTTTATTTCGATTGCACACTGGTTTCTAGATTCTCAATTTCGAACCTACTGTTTTGAGTAGTTTTCTTGGTCAAATAGAGTGAGTCTTTTTTTTTTATGACACCTCTCAAGGCCAAGTGTACCTGTAGACTCCAAGGTGCCTTGCACAATGCCACAGTTCAGACACCGGGAGCCAGCCATATCAGCATCATGAGGCCACATTATAGAAACGTGCATTGGCCACCTTGAGTGTAAAATGTTCAAGGCCATGCTGGATGCTGCTTATCTACCATGTTCTCGTACGTCCTAAAAACGAGCACAGCTCGTGTGGCGAAGGCCATCTTGCACGAAATACTGCATGATCGGTACACAGGATTCTCAGGCGCGCTTATTTCTAAGATGCTGGCAAGAGCCAGTGACCTTTAAAGCTATCTTTAAGGCCTAAATACTGTCTTTGAAGAGCATTATGAGTTCTATAACCCCCAAAACTAACAACCAGAAGAGGAACAATTTCTGATTACCAGAAACTCACCCGATCCCAAATGTGGTGGGCCCTCTCCCAACAGGTGGAAATCTGTTCATTCTTTACGAACTGGCTTGCCAACACACACCCTGTCCTACAGCACTCCACGCCCCATGCAGCCGCGCCCCTTGGAGGAGGGGATGAAGATTAGAATCGGGCATAATGGAACAAATGCTGGTGGTACTTTTTTCCGCGAGGGTTGTAGGACTTTTTGTCTCTGAGAAAAGTACCCATGATCTCTAGAACTCTTGCTTTCAGTGGCTTTTGTTTGTGTGACATTCCAGGTCAGTTCATTCTTGTTTATACTATAGCTATGTCCTCACAGAGGATGTAGAATCACTTTTTAGAAACTTAACATGCTCATATGATCTCAATGTCAATATGAGTTTCTTATAACCTAATCTATAAAAATTCTCTGAAGGATCAGAATATTTGAAAACTAGACCAGCACATTCTGTGATCAGATGCAGTCACTTTGCTCTGCTTGCAGAGAAACTAGGGCGCAGGCATTTTTAAGGCAGGAAATAAGAGAAAAGAGCCAAGATCTAAGAACTGGGGAGAGTGGAACATCAGCCAGGCCCGTCAAGGATCTGGGAGCCCAAAATTATGAGGTCAGCAATAGGCCAAGATAGTTGAGGGGTAAAGCACAGTGAGCCATTCATTCATCTCTTCCATGAATAATTATTGAGCACTCATCCATGAAGCTACTATGGTTGGTGCTGTGATAGAGCCATGAGGAAGACATCCCTTGAACTTACTGTATTCTAGCGCAGGAAGTAGGCAAGAAGGTAATTACAGTGGACATAAGTCTACAACAGGAAAGCATGGAGCGTTGAGAGAGCATTTTCCTGGGGGTTGAGCCCTGTTGGAGGCTCTGGGGAGGTTCTCAGGACAGGGATGCTCATAACAAGATGGAAGAATGAGGAATGGGGGTGGGGGAAGCCTCCAGACTTGAGAGCACAGCATGTAAAAGGCCCCCAGCCAAAAGGAGCATGGCATGTGTTTGTGAAATCAAACAACAGAAACCAACCAGGGAGACCTCAGTGTCATCAACAAAGGGGGAGAGTCATTCAAGAGAGCGGAGCAAGGTCAGGCAGGGCCTTCGGAGTTCCAGTAAGGAATTTGGATGTTAGTCTCCGAGAGGGGGAAGCCCTGAAGGCTTTGAATGAGGCGAATGACCGAGCTGATTGCTGTGAATAAGCTAGAGAAGCCAACTTTGTTGTTCTTCCTACTGTGCCTTCTAAAATCCCCCCCGTGGACTTATTTCCTTTCTACCTCAAGACGAAATGTTAGGCGAGCACCATAACTTTTCTCTCGGAAAGTAAATGAATATTTCCTTGACTTGAAAAAGTAATAATCACATGACTCCACCTCTGTGTAGTGTTTTGAAAAACTTTACACTCTTAACCAATTTACATTTGATTCCCAGACTCTATTTGGTACTTGACCCAAACCGGGAAGCCCGGAGTGTGGGGTTAGAGTGACTCTCATCCTTACTGTTTTCTGGTACATGCCCTCCTCCATCATAGCTTAGGTTCTAGCCCTTCTAGTTTGGGCGAAAGAAGGGAGGTGAAGAAAGGGGGCGAGAGCTTCTCCTGACGGAGACCTCCAGAATCCTTTGACGAGGACAATGCAGCCCTTGGAGCTGGTGATGACTAAACTGCCCCATCCCCTCTGGGAGTCTGCGGCTCTCCTGGGTCCTTTCTCCCTTCAGCATCGTTGTGGGCAGATTTCCTTTTCCCTCCCTCCTCTCCCCACCCCCACGGCTATGCCAGTCCCCCAGAAATGAGCACCGTCTTGAGTTTTGTATGAACATCGCAAACATTTTTTTCTTTATAGCTTCAACTCATGCCTATATATCAAAAAGTATTTAGTTTTGCTAAATGAATTATTTAGCTTTGAGACCTTCTGCAAAGGCAAAGGTCTGTGGTGTGCCTTTTTTCGTGTGTTATGCTTTTAAATTTTTCACATCTCACAAATTACTCGATATTGATATATGCACCTATGATTCACTCTCATGAACGCACCACAGCTTACTTAACTATTCTCCCATGGTGTCTGGTAGTAGTTTCAGACTTTTGCTATTTATCTTTAAGTTTTCAATTCATCTAGAATTGACGTATGTAGTGTGAAGTGAGAATATGATTTATTTCTCTCTATATTGGTAGATAATCAATTGCCCTGTGGGTCCCCACTGATCTGCAGGGTTATCCTGTGATGTATCATAGTTCCGTATACAAAGTGGTCTGCTTCTGGTCCCTCTTGTTGGTCCCTCATTGCTGGTATTTGTCTGCCTTACGCCACACCACATTTCTCTAACCATATAACACGTTAATAGCGCCCCCTCCTGGTTTTCCTTGGCTTTTGTTCTTGCATTTAAATGTGAGATTCAGTGTGTCAGGTCCATTAACGAAAAAAAAATGACAACTGTTAATAGAAATGACTGATTTGTGCAGATTTTTACATGGAAAAAATCATAAACTTCCCTCAAAATTGAGTGTGTTGCAGTACTCAAGTTGCCATAATAGTATAAAACAGTAAAATGGGCATTAAAAAGCCCTCCTTTTCATTTTCAGAGACAACATAAAAGTCTTCAGATGAAGTAAGTCTACAACATAGTTCACTTTTAGATTTTGTTGAGCCCTGTAAAGAAGAAAAAATAGTTTCAGTTGTGGTAGAATACCATGCTGTATTTAAATGCTGTTTTCTATGAAAATAATATGGAAACTTCTAAAATGGAATTTGGTGCATATGTACTACTCAATAAAAACTGATAAAGAGGTTTGAATAGAAAAATTTTTAAAAAGAAATAACCCCTTGCAGACAAATTCTGCCTTACATCTGCAATTAGATCTTCAGTGGGCATTTCTTGCTCTTCTCCTAGCAGTAAGGTGATGCTGCTTCATTCTCTTAGAATTTTAGGCTCCCAGCAGCATCCTGATCCCCTTCAGGGCTAGAGGGTTATTATTTTATCCTTCCTTACCTGTCATGTTTCTTTGCCTCTGCCCCGGGGTTGAGTTGGCTTTGCTTCCCCACTTTGCTCCCTTCATTTAGACATTGTAATATGACCATCTTCTCTATGTAATTAAAAACTCTCTGTAAATGCCATTTTAATAGATGCATTTTGGTTAAGTAGATCATGTATTAATATCTACTTAATTTTCCTATCGTTGGCAAGTCTTACTTCTAACTTGTATCAGACCACTGCGATGGACCCCTTTCTGTAGAGAGATCCCTCCACCCCACACCTCTATGTTTCAAGTTCCTTCCTTAGGACAGAGCCTTATCAGTAGACTCTTGGAATCAGAAGGGAAACAGATAATGCTATAGCTTTTACTGAGTAATATCGAACTGCTTTCTGGGAAATTTGTGCCAGTTAACAGTCCCAATCAGTAGTGGATGAATGCCTTTCTCCACTCAGTTCTTAACCACTCCTGAACCCTGTCATTTAAAAATCTTTGGACAACAAACTCGCAGTTATTAACAACCGAACCTAAAACAAAAAGAAAAACAAACTAAACAAACAACTAGAACAGGAACAGAATCACAGAAATGGAGATCACACTGAGGGTTATCATCAGGGGGGTGGGTGGGGAGAGAGGGGGAAAAGGTACAGGGAATAAGAAGCATAAATGGTAGGTAGAAGATAGACAGGGGGAGGTTAAGAATAGTGTAGGAAATATAGAAGCCAAAGAACTTATATATATGACCCATGGACATGAACTAAGGAGGTGGAATGTGGGTGGGGGTGGTGCAGGGCAGAGGGGAATAAAGGGGGGGAAATAGGACAACTGTAATAGCATAATCAATAAAATATATTTTTAAAAAATCTTTGCTAATTTAATAGGTGAAAAATTGTATCCTATTGCTGTAACTGGCATTTTATTAATTAACTAATGAGATTGAAGAAATACTAATGAAATCTTCATTTGTTAGCCATTTGTGTGGTACACGTTATTTGTAACTTGGGTGTCTATAAACTTGCTCATTTCACCCACAATTTTACCCAAATTTCTTAATATGTGTTGGTTTGTTTAGGAACAGTGGAAAGGCCTACATAAGAAAGGTATTGCAACACAGCACTTCTGAAGGATTTTTGTCTGCGGTTATTGCAGAAGTAATAGAACCTTTTGGAATAGAAGATGTGAATAAAAGTTCTTGTTTGGGTAGCTCCCTTTCCATCAGTCAAGAACAAAGTTTCTTTAAACTTACTCTTCAAAGTAAGTGTGATGATATACCATAGCTCTTATGGCTAATAAAAAGGAAGAATTATCTTTTGAGAAGGTTGTTTATGCTTATGTATACAACAGTAGATTTTAAAATTTAGTCCAATTGGCAATCTACAGAAGTATTCATCTATTTAGGTTTCTGAAGGAATTTTGTATTTTTAATATAATAAAATCTAGCTATAACTTCATTGATATTACATCAATAGTAGTACCTATTATTTATTCCTATGATGTTATTTTTGCATTAAACAATATTCAGGAGAAATTACAGAAAATAGAAAGTCCATGTACTCTTTGCCCTCCATAATAAAATAATTTTGAATCACTATTATGTAGGATATGTCTATTTCAAAGGATTATCTGATAGATATATGTCAAAACTTAGTATAATTTATTGTAAGAATTTGGGTTTTATTCTGAGTAAAGAGGAAGCCATTGGGGGGTTTTGAGCAGAAAGTGACATAACTGGAGTTACGTTTAAGAAGGTCACGTTGGCTGCTGTGTGGAGCATGGACTGGGCCAGTGATGGAGAAAGGGCAAGAAGGAAAGCAGAGAAATCAGGAGGCTATCACAACGCTCAGGTGAGGGATCCCATTAAATTTCAGATGCCATTACTCATTCACATGGAGAAATATGGTGCATATTGGGAAAGACGAGTTTGGCATTCAGTAGAAAACAGCTGGACTGCAGAGATAAATTTGAGCAGTCAGCACATACAGGATGGTCAGTACCATGAGACCAGTGCTGAGATCACGTGGCAAATGGCTTGTAGCTATAGAAAGGGAAAGGTCTGAGGTCCAATCCCTGGTGGTCTAACAACTAGTGGCCCAGGAGATGGGGAAGAATCGGAAAGAAGATTGGAAGTTCTGCTCAGAGGAGACCTGCGGGAAGATGTCCAGATGCTATCGATAGGTCAGGTAAGATGAGGAAAGAAAACTGGCCCATGGATCTGTGTTGAGTGGAGTGGTATAGCCCAAAGTCTAACTGGATTAAATTCAAAAATTTAGGAGAGGAGGCGAAGACCATAAATAAGGCAACTCCGGGAATTTCACTAGAACAGGAAGGGGAGAACTTGCGTGGCCCTCAGGAGTAGGCAGGAAAGGATTTTTATCTAAAATGAGAGAAATTAAAGCATGTGTGCATAATAAAGGGAGTTATAAGATTCTCTTCCGACTACTTCTATTTATTTTTTTCAGAATGAGGCAAATATTGTTATGTTCCATGACCCATCAAAAACATTTGCTAATTAAAAAAAAAGAAACGTTTGCTAATGATACCCACCCTCCTCTGGAAACAGCCTTCTTTTGACTTCCCTCATGTTCCCTGATGGCTTTTCTCCCTTCATTTCTTCTTTGTCTGCTTTGTGGAATTTTTCCATTCCTCCTACAACGGGATTCCGTATGGTCCTGCCCTAGGGCCTCTTTTCTCCTAGCTCTTCATGCTCTCCTTAAACAATCCATTATTCATGCCTTCGACATATATTTATTGAGTACCTTCTATGGCATAGGCAGACTCCAGGTACTGGGGAAACACTGGCTACATTACCCTTCTCTCAAAGAATCATGATAAAGATTCTAGGCTATTAAGGCTCTTGGCAGTTTTATAGTAAAGAAATTAGCTTTCTTATAACAAGTTAGCCCTACATGTTTTTTTTCTGCTAATAATTTTATAGAATCCATTTCATAGGAAAGAGTAAAGTACAGGTCTTTGCTTGACGTATTCATGACACACTTTCTATAAATTAATTTGATGTAGAACCTGAAGTTTGGCAAATGTGTTTTATGGTTAAGGCCATGGCTTAAAAACTCCAATAGTGTGTTCATGGGTGAAGTCCACCAGTATGCTTGGAGGGCGTTGGATGTTTTATTTTATATTGAATCATTCCCGTTATAGCTCCAGATCCGGCTGCCTCATTTAAAGATGCGGATGTAGAGAAGACAGTGGTGATTCCTGGTTACAGCAGCTTCCTTATCGTAAGCCTCTCGGATGATAAGAATGCATTAGCTAAGGCGACCATGCCTAGAATAGTACCCAGTGGTGTGACTTTCGTAAAAGACTCCTGGTTCCTGTACAACTTCGGGCAAAAGAATGGACGGACATGGGAAATATATGCCAAACCATGTAACTATTGGTTTCAGCAACACGATGATTCACTATCCCTCCATGTCCTGAAATACATTGATCTGGGGAAATCTCAGGCTTTACGAATGAAGGTCATGCCAAATTTAAAAGGTAAGTTTGTTTTTATTGGGAAATATCAAAAGGAGATGTGTTCGTTTACCTCAAATGTGAAATACACTCTTTGACACATCTTTGGTCTCCGTGGCGGCCGGCATTCCCCTTGTAACAGTATTAGCTTCTAATCATTGAGCACTTACTATGTGCGAGGCTCTGTATTCGATGATTTTCCATACATTTTCTAATTTAATGTTTATAACAACCCTAAAAGGCTAGACTGTCATCCTCATTTTACAAGTGAGGAAACCAAGGTTTGGATTATTATAGTTATTTCAAGAGTTTATTGAAAGCCAAGCAATGGCTTTTGAATAAAATTCTAGACTTTCCCCCTTTTTTTCAGACATTTATTTATTACAAAAGTAATAACGAAACATTAATGATGATGGAAAATGGCATCCTGGAAACAAACTTTAATTTAGTAACTAACTGAGCTAGAAAGAGGGGAGGGAAAGCGAGAGAAAGGGAGGGAAAGAGAAGAAAAGTCTGTCAGCTGAAATGAAGAGGGAACTCAAAGCCAGAAAATTCATTAATGTGTGGTTTCCTGAAGGATATGAGGCTCAGATATGGGCTATACAGGCAGGGGAAGGGTTTTAATGCCCATGCCTTGGGAGGAGATGTGGCTTTGGGCCGTCCTACTTTGTGTTAGGATATTGGAACTGAGTTAAACCATAAAGGGGGCATTAGGAAAACTCTACAAACCACCAACCTACAAAAGAAGCTGGGGAGATGATCCCTTCCATGGCGCTCAAAGTAGGGAAAAAGGATCTCCAGTAAAAAACCCAAACTCCAGGGCCGAGCAACACCAGAGACTACCCACCAGATGCAGGAAACTTGAGCTGAGAAACAATTACAACCCCAGATAACCAGCAGCAGCTAGCACAAGAGTCTTTGTGGAATATTTTTATAACCCAGGTAACATGGACTTCCATGGGGAAAAAAATCAATCTTAATTAAACATGAATTGAGGAAAGCAATTTGGAAACGAAGCAAGGAAATGGTCCGGCAGGAAGGATAATATAATAGGCAGGCACAGGACATAGAAAATTTTAACCTCCGAGAACTTAAGATGATAGAAAAATCAGAAAGATGCTAAAACTAAGCATACCTAAAAACTCTTAGAGAGATTTTTAAAAAGACATAATAAAAGGAAAAAACCACTATTTTTTAAAAGAGGGTTATTTGAACAACAGAACCAATACAATTCATATAAAGGAAAACTACAGGCTTTGAAAAACAATGGAAGATATCTATTTTGATTTTCCTCATGTTGAGTATTAATACCCTGAAAACTTCTTTCTGAAACTCTTAGAATTCCTTCTCATCGGTTGTAATACTAATTGTCCATGTTTCCTTCAAGTAATTTTAGAGTTTTTAATTTTATGATTTTAACTTTCCATTTAATTGTTTAACGTATCTCGATTGGTTTGGGTGTATCATGGGCGGTTAGCTAGTTACTCCAACATTGCTTATGGAGCAGTGTGTCCTTTCTTCACTGATTTCAAAACACAACTTTATCTTAATACACAATGTTGTGGAGGCTAGACTACATCAACATAACTAAATAAATCTTTGGCCATTGGTTTGATCCATCCTGGGGGTGGGGTGGGGGCAGAGACTGAAAACTCCAGCCTGGCAAGTGGCTCCTGTCCCAGGGTGTGATCTGAGAGTCACCTCATTAATGTCCCAAAAGACAGCTTTGTCGCTCTCATTACTTAGGAAATCCCAAGGGTTTTCGGAGCTCTGTGCAGGAAATGGGACAGAAGACCAAATACATATTTCCTTTTCTAAATCGCAGTGTCACAGTGGACACCTCTGCACTCATTGTGCCTTCTTCAATGTCTTTCGTGATGTTTTACAGTTTTCAGTGTGCGGGCCTTTTCTCTCCTTGTTTCATCTTATTCCTAGGCATTTTATTCTGTTTGACATTATTATAAATAGGATTGCTTTCTTAATTTCTCTTTCAGATAGGTCATTGTTAGTGTATAGGAATGCAACTGATTTTGTATTTTGAGTTCGTACCCTGGAATGCTGCTGACCCTTTTTCTTCTAACAGTTTTTGGTGAAGTTGCTAGGGTTTCCTGTCTATGAGAGCCTGCCCTCTGCAAGCAGAGGCAATCTTACGTCTTTCTTTCTCATCTGAAGGCCTTTTATTTCTTTTACTTGCCTAATTGCTCTGGGCAGAATTTCCTGTTCTATGTTGAACAGGACTGGCAAGAGTGGGTATCCTTGTCTTGTTCCCTGTCTTAGAGGCAAAGCTTTAAGCTTTGAGTATGATGAATATGATCAGTATGCTGACATGTGAGTATGATGTTAGCTATGGGCTTGTCATGTATGGCTTCTATTATGTTGACGTACCTTCCTTCTCTACCTAATCTGTTGAGAGTTTTTGTCGTGAATGGGTGTTGGATTTTGTCAAATGCTTTTTTGTATCTATTGAGATGATAGATAATTTTTATTCTTTATTAGGTTAATGTGATGTGTCACATTAAAGACCCTGAAAAGCCAAAGCAGTCTTTAGAAAGAACAAAGCTGGAGGTATCACACTTCCTGATTTAAACTATATTACAAAGCTATGTTAATCAAAACATATTGACATAAAAACAGACCAATGGAGCAGAAGAGAGCCCAGAAATAAATTCATATATATCTAGTCAGCTAATCTTTTCTTTTTAGCCTCACTCAAGGACTTTTTAAAAATTGATTAGAGAGAGAAGAAATATCGATGTGAGAGAGAAACGTGGTTCATTGCCTCTCATGTGCACCCTGACTGGGGATCAAACCTGCAGCCTCGGAATGTGCCCTGACTAGGGATCAAACCTTTTGCTGTGCAGGATAATGCTCCAACCAACTGGACCACCCAGTCAGGGCTAGTCAGTTAATCTTTGACCAGGGAGCCAAGAACACACAATGGGGAAAGGAGAGTCTCTTTGTTAAGAGCTGGGAAAACTGGATAATCACTTGAGTGAAACTGGACCCTTATCTTACATCACTCACAAAAATGAACTCAAAATGGATTAAAGACTAGTCATAAGACTTAAAAGCATAACATTCTAGTAGAAAACATAAGGGAAAAGCTCCTTGATGTTGGTCTTGGCAATGATTTTTTTGGGGGGTTGGGGGGAAATGGCACCGAAAGCACAGGCAACAAAAGCAAAAGTAAACAAGTGGGATGACATCAAACTAAAAAGCTTCTGCACAACAACAACAACAAAAATAAATAAAATAAATAAATAATTAAATACCAATCAACAAAATGAAAAGGCAATGGGAGAAAATATTTGCAAACCATGTATCTGATAAGGCGTTAATAGCTAAAAGATAGAAGGAATCCATACAGCTGAATAGCAAGGGAAAAAAAGCCCACAAAATTAATTAAAAACTGAGCAAAGGACGTGAATAGACATTTTCCCAAAGAAGTCACAAATGGCCAACAGGTACATGAAAAGGTGTTCAACATTTTTCACCATCAGAGAAATGCAAATGAAAACCATGATGAGATATCATCTCACAGCTGTCAGGGATACTTATTATCAAAAAGACAAGAGATAACAAAAGTCAGGGAGCATGTGGAGAAAAGGGACCCTAGTGCACTGTTAGTAGGGATGTGCATTGGTTCAGCCACTACGGGAAACAGTATGGAAGATCCTCAAAAACTTAGAAATACAACTACCACATGATCCAGTAATGTCACTTCTGGGTATATATCTGAAGGAAATGAAATCAGTATCTCGATGAGATCTCTGCACTCCCGTGTTCATTGCAGTGTTACTCACAATAGCCAAGACATGGAGAGCGTGAGTCCATCGACAGATGAATGGATAAAGATGACGTAGTATCCATACACAACGGGATCCTGCCATTTGCAACCACCTGGGTAAACCATGGGGACATTATGCCAAGTGAAATAAGGCAGACAAGGAAGGACAAATACTGCGTGGTTATCACTCACATGTGGAATCTAAAAAAACAATCTAACCCATAGAAATAGAGAGTCGATGCCTGTTGCTAGGGCTAGGGGTTGGGGAAAAATAGGCAGATGTTGGCCACAGGGTACAAACTTCTAGTTATAAAATGAGTAAGTTCTGGGGATGTTGTGTACAGCATGGCGATCATAGTGAATAGTACTGTATTATGTATGTGAAATTTGCTAAGAAAGTAGATTTTAAGCATTCCGACCATGTACACACACACTCACACAAAAGGTAACTATATGTCAGGTGGCGCATGTGTTCATTGTGGTGATCATTTCACAATATTTACATATCACAAATCATCGCAGTATACACTTTAAAAATATACAATTTGATGGTCAATTTACCTCAATAAAGCTGGGGGGTAGAATGTGAAATATCAGCCCCCTCTGCAGACCTGCTAAATCAGAATGTGCATTTTAACAAAATCCCCAGTTATAGTTTAGGAAGTGCTGGCCAGATGGTTTTGATTTAAGGGAAACTTCAGGTGTGACGTCAGGCAAATCAGTTAGTGCTTCCATTCCTGATTTCCCATTAGTAAAGATAGACGTTAGGCCACACGGTGCTTCAAAGCTCCTTTTCCTTCAAGTTCCTCAGCATGGAAAGATGGCACGCAGGTGACCTGCAGGCGGGAATTGCCCTGGCGACATATTGTGTTAATTGCCTACAAGTATTCTCTCCATAACAAGTGACTGACAGCCCTTTAAATTGAGCCTACCCTTCAGTTTCTCTACAGAATTATCCAACGCAGTGTGATCAGTACCAACCAAATGACCTTTGTATGCCCTTGAAAACCTGGCTGAGGAAATAAGGGGTAGAGTGGAGCAATATTTTTGTGAGAAATTTGGAGAAAATATTTGCAAAGTTAAATTTTTCTAATAACTATTAAAGTTTATATAAATTCCTAACTGTATTCACAGGCATTATACAGTCATCATAATAGATTCTGTAGATGTTCTAGAATCCTGATTAGCCAATCATTGTGAAATGGTTTAAAATTTTTAGGATTCAGTATTAACCGTTAGCCTTGTTTCTATAGGTTCTCGACCAATTGAAGCACCACTACTAAAAATAGTTGTTGGGAACCCAACTGTGTTGGAAGTTAATGCTGAAGGCTCTTTCGATGATGCTGGTAATTACCTAATGAAAATGACTGCAGCTAGCAAAGCTTTACGGCAAGTAAGATCTTCTTTAATTACAAAAAAATCTACTGATTATAGAAAAGTTAGAATATAAGCTAAGGAAAAGCCTTTAGGGTTAAGGTTAGAGTTAGGGGTTAAAAGAGTGAGCTCTGTTAAAGACAGACTGAGTTAGATCTCATTTCTGGTACTTTTAATGTGAACTTGGGAAAGTCACTTTACCGTGGTTAATCTCCTTATCTATAAAATAGAGATGATAATAAGAATACCTACCTCATAAGATTGTTTTAAGAATTAAATGTGATCATTCAAATAGGGCATCTAAAACATAGAAAATGCTTAGTCACTAAGAACTTGCAGTATTTTCCTATTTTTTCCTTCTACTTAATTATATATTTCAATCCATTCAAGTCAATAAAATGTGTTCTACGTATTCTAAAGTTTTTTTTATCATGAAGACTTTAACATATAGACAAAAGTAGAATTTCCATACCTCTATTACACTTGGATTAAACAATAGTCAAGATTTTGTTGTTTTTGTTTTATCATCCCTGTTTTATTTGTTTATATTCTGTCACTTTAAAATGAATAGCAAACATTTTGTCATTTCACCCCTGTGCTTCAGTCTACATCTGAATCTACATCTCTGAAAGTGTGTTTTCCCTCACACAATCACAACGCCACTGTCAGCCCTAAAACTTGTTCAGCTGAATTTTCGGTTTAAAACCTGTAAGCCCTGTACAACTCAGCCTATAATCAAATTTCCCCAGGTTTCTCAAAATGTTCTATAGTTGGTTTGTTTGAATTGGGATCCAGACAAGATTCATACAGTATGTGATTATTTTATCTCTTCAGTCTCTTTTAGTTGAAAGGTACTCTTCCATTTTATTCTCCTGCCATTGAATTGCAGAAATTGGGTCACTTGTGTTTAGAATGGCCAACATTCTAGCTTTTTCTCTTTGCTTCCTTGTTCCTTATTTAACTGTGCTTCTCTTCCGCCCCCAAATTTCCTTTGTAAGTACAACCGTGCTTGGATTCTGGTTCAATGTGTTTTGGTGAAAATTCATTAAAAATACATCATTTTTTATGGCTATAGAATATGGGAACAGGGGTAAACTCCCACTACCAGAGTTTACTATACCACTAAAGTTATTAGTATTTCTGCATTCTTAAAATTCCCAAAATACTTTAAAACTTCACACAGAATTTATCAAGTTTTGTTGAATATTTAATATTGTTCCAGGTTGAAATACATTTATTGTGCATAAATTCCTACTCAAGACAGATCTTTGTGATATACAGCGATTGCTAAGTGAATAACTTCTTTTCAAAATGTGTGCCAGTAGAAGTTATTTTATTCATATCCTCAAAGCAAATGTCCAGGTGCGCATCAGTGAGCGGGGGAAGCCCCGTCTATGTGAGTTGGATGTGACCAGTGTTTGCTTAAAAAGTCCTTCCTGAGTCTCGCTCATTTCTAAATGTTGCCCATATCCAATTAGATAGGGTTGTATTTCTTCCTGGAAAAGAATGTGTTTTCTATTGTGATTTACTCTCAAACAGATCTTTATCTCAAACTTATCTCTCTATTTCTGTTTTCTATTAATGTTCTTTTTCTATTTCTGTTCTTTTTCTATACTCTTTCATTGGTCACTGTGTTATTTTGCTCAGGCTGCCATTACAAAATCTGACAGACTGGGAGGCTGACACAAGAGAAATTTATTTTCTCACAGTTCTGGAGGCTAGAAGTTCAAGATCAAGGTGTCAGCGGGGTTGGTTTCTGGGCCTCTTTCCTTGCCTCTTCCCTGTGTCTTCACATCATCTTCCCTCCGTGTGTGCCTGTGTTCAGATTCGCTCCTGCTCTAAGGACACCCATCATGTGAAATTAGGGCCTACCCTACTGACCTCTTTTTAACTCAGGTACCTCTTTAAAGGTCCTCTCTCCAAACGCAGTCACATTCCGAGATCCTGGAGGTTACAATATCAGCATATGAATTTTGTGTGGACGCAGTGCATCCTATCCCAGTGACTTGAAAACACTTTCCTTCATTTGGATATTTCCAGGGAAGCACTTCACTGGCGTTTATTATCTGGGAAGCATCGACGGACTGCTTCGTTACCACGTTTGTGCCGATAATGAAAAGCAGCTGTAGTTACCTCAAGTCCATGTACCACATTCCCAGTGAAGTTATCCCGCTGGAAGGCTGGATCAGTGGGGTTCACAAGGACAGCCAGGGCTTTAATATGATCAAAACGTTGCCGGTAAGAAACAAAAACAAACAAACAAAAACAACCTAAGCAGATTGTGTTAAGGGTACCAGTGATATACTACTTTTGTGTGATTGGCTAGCCTTTTTGTCTTAGCATTTCTTTCCTGAGATGCTCAAAACACTCCAGTCATTTTTCAGTCCTCATTTTATTTCAAGGATATGACAATGACTTATTTCTAAAATTTAAAATGTTTCTGAAATAATGATTTTTTTTGGTAACTTAGTTTCCTCGTTGTTAATGTCATTTATGTTTATAAATGGTGGCATAATCTTGGGCTTTTGTAATATATAAAGTTACTTGTCCATATGTTGACCTGTGCCGAGCTAACATTACTGATCCCATTTCAATATAGTAGCTATTTTAATTTTTGCCTTGTCAGAATCTGACTCTTTTTAAAATATAAATTATTACTCTGCTAACTGGCTTATCACTTAGAATTTTCCTTGTAGCAAAAAAGGCAGATAACAAAACTTGAAGAATTATTCACTAAATACATCACCAGAACTTCTTAGAAGGTGTTTAACCTTTTTTTGCATTGACTTTATGGCCACTTAGTGTAGGCACTAAAAGGGTTTTCACTTATTTACAAGGTCTAACTTATATTACTGTGGACTGAAGTTGTTGAAATTTCAGAAAATATTGCTTTGGGAGCATAGGGTGAATAGAAATTCACTTTACTACCTGGAACTAAAAACAAAATGTTTGCTTTGAATGCTTTTCTGGAAAGTCAAGATATTTAAATTGAAGACATAGTAAATAACGATGTTACATGTTTTGTTTAATCACCTGCAGATAAACTACAGGCCTCCGTCTAACATGGGAATAGCCATTCCACTTACAGATAATTTTTACCATGCAGACCCCAGCAAGCCCATCCCCAGAAATCTATTTTGCAAGTCAAAGGTAAGTCATTTTACTCAAGAAATCATTGAGTAAAATTGCAGTTGAAAGTAGCTACAGGGATTCAATGAGAAGCTGCATTTAGTACAATGCTCCATCTGCCTCTGTTGGTGATGCTGTTGGTGATGCTGCTGCTGCTGCTGCTCCTGGTGGTGATGGTGGTGATGATGGTGATGATGCTGCTGGTGGTGGTGATGATGATGATGATGCTGTGGTGGTGGTGATGATGACGGTGGTAACAGTGGTGGTGGTGATGAAGTTGGTGATGATGGTGGTGGCGATGGTAGTGATGATGATGATGATGATGATGATGATTACTACTATTGCTGCTACTACTACTTTAGTCCCTCTCATTTTACTGCTATTCCTGGATATTGTTTTGGAATCAAGAAGTCCAATAGACCCTTTGCCCCGGACCTCTCCCTGGCTTCCATTTGGATTTTGAAGGGGATGAATGGGGTGAAAGCGCCTTTTCTCAAATAAAAAGAGCCCCCAGAGCCATCTCATACCTCCAGCCCTGAAAAAAATAATGGTACCCAAAAGGAAAGAAGAGTGTTTGCTTCAACATTAGGTACATTTAAACTCCTGCCAAGGTTCTTCCTAGAAAATAACCCAGCAGCACTCTGCCTCTCTGGAGTGTGGAGCAAACTAGGTAGAGAACAGGAGAGTAAGTATGAAATGGCTTCTTGAGGAAACCATAAATGTCTGTGGAATCTCTCTTCAGAAAAACGTACTTACCTGCCTATATTACGTGTACAGACAGACATTCGTATCCACTCATGAACATGCGCACACACAATGACATGAAATTGTTTCTTTTGTTCAGAGCCCTCCACTGTCTTCCCACCTCAGCTGGAGTAAAGGCCAGACTCTCACAGTGGTTTATAAGGTCCTTCATGGTTTGGCCTTGGCACTGCATCTGACCCAATGTTGCCCAGGTCAGCCTGCTCTAGCCACCCTGGCCTCCTTACTCTTCTTTAAGTATGCCAGACACATTTCCACCTCAGAGCCTTTGCAGTTTCAAAAAAATTCCTCTGTCTGGAACGCTCTTCTGCCCGATATGACGCTTCATCCCTGTCCTTAGGTTTTTTGGCTTAAATGTCGCATTCATTGTGAGGCCTTCCTTAACCCCTCTATTTAGAACTGTAATTCCCATCTCCATTGTTACCCACTCCCATCCACCTTCCCTGTCTTATTTTTCCTTGTTGCCCTTATGACAATTTTACTCATTTATTTTATTTCATAAAAAGGTAAGCTACAGAAAGCAGGGTTTTTTTTCATCTATTTTGTTCTCCACTGCATCTTTAGTACCAAGAACAGTGCCAGGCATGGGGAGTGCTTAAACATTGTTGAACAAACCAGTAATACACGTTTCCACACATATTGTTACACACACACAACATGAGGAGGTTGACTTCTTGTTGAATCTTGGATTTCAAGGCAAGAAGCTCTGCTCCAGGCAATGAGCAGCTATAATACTAAGTTCTTCCGTTCCATTTTCTCACAAAGATAAACCTGGTTGAGTCGCTACCACTAAGACTCCTGTATTAAAATATGATTTTACCATATTTACATGGAAATCTTTTTTTAAAGATTTTGTTTATTTATTTTTAGAGAGAGGGAAAGGGAGGGAGAGAAACATCAATGTGTGGTTGCCTCTGGCGCGCCCCCCTACTGGGGACCTGGCCCTCAATGCAGGCACGTGCTCTGACTGGGAATGAAACCAGCGATCCTTTGGTTTGCAGGCTGGCCCTCAACCCACTGAGCCACACCAGCCAGGGCATTACATGGAAATCTTTAGGGGTTTTTTGGGGAGAGAGTTGAATAGGAAATATACACCAACATAGATGAGAGATTTGTATGCATCTTTCGAAATTCATCAAATGTTAACTTCAGCATCACCAGTGTTACCAGGCACTACACACACATTCTGTGAGGACACCGCGATGAGCATGATACACCTGATACCTTCACGGATCTTCACTCTAATGGGGGAGAACAGGCATCACACAAGAAAGTCACAAACTGCGTAGCGTCATCCAGGGCAGTGTCTGTGAACAGCAAGGCCTTGCAGAACCCGAAGCCGAGCTACCTGGGAATATTTCTACAACACGGCGCTCTCATCCTCACATCGTCACTACTGAATCGGAAACTATGGGGTGTAGTCCCGAAATCCGAAGTTTTTAAAAAATCTCCTGGTTGGTCCTCACTTGCCCTAAAGTTTAAGACAGACATGTAGTAGAGACAGACACAAAACGCAGTGTGACTGTGGATCAGGGATGCCCAGCTTAGTCCGAGGGAGTCAGACTGAGAGTTGAGTAGGGGTTAGCCAAACAAGGGGCGCTGAAGGAGTGCGGGGTGAGGGTAAAGGGGAGACAAACGGCATTCCTCTGGGACGAGGAGACACCACGCACAGGGGACAGCGACGGGAAGGGCTCAGTGACTGCACCATGTTATTTGTTATTAGGGAAATTCAGATCAAAACCAGCACGAGAGGCCACTTTACACGCATTCAGACAGCTGTGGCAACTTATAAACCAGCAGGCCGTTCAGCGAGGATAGGTGGGTTCAAGTCACCAAGCAAGGAGGCATAATTCAGAAATGCTTTATCTTTCCTTTATTATTAATGGATTCGTTCCCCTTTCTCAGGGATTTTATTTACTCAGGGAACAAATACTTTTTGAGGATTTACTCAGTTTGTAGAGATCCTGCCACAGGGGGAAAAAAAAAGTCAACCTTTATTAATTCTATTTGCAGAAATCTGGTAAATTCAAACAGTGTGCTAATGCATCCACACGGGCAGAGTGTAATTGCACACAAGATCAGAAGTTCTCGCATGCTGTTGCTTTCTCGGATTGCAGAGAAAAGGTGAGGTGATTTTTAATTACCTGGCGACAGATTACTTTCATATTTAAATAGATTTTGAAATTTCACATTTTGGTTAAGTACAAAAAAAAAGACAGAAAAGATGTCTTATTATGACATAGAGCTAAAGGTGATACGGAGCTAAAAAGATCTGGAGTTAAATGTCCCCAGACAAGTTAATTAACATCATCTGTAAGATAGAATAATACCTGCTCTGCCTGTCCATTTCCGTTTCTTATAAAGATACCCACTCATACCTATATGAAAACAATCTGTAACTTGTCGAACACTCCACTACATTATGGTGAATACTGATTCATTCAAGAAAAATTTAGTATCTAGTGTATATCTGGTTCTGGGATAATAGAAGTTGAAATCTTTGTAATCAGGAAGTTTAGTCTGGTAGCAGTGACAAAATGCAAGACAGTGTAACAAGTTGGTGAAGAGAACAGGTTGTGCCAAATGTTCCCCTCTGTTATTCTCAAAGCACTCAAAGGTGTATCACGTTCGTGTTAGCATTAGCCGAGTTAAGTGTGTACTTGGTAGGACCCTCAAGTAGAACTAATTCAAATGCCTTATAAGGCTAGACATAGCATTAAATTAAGTAATTTTACCTTTACATGTAAAGATATGATCACTTAATACAACACTGGGCATAGAGTCACTGTCGCTAAATTAGGAGGGTTGTGATTACGTACCTCTAAAACTGCCTCCTTGCTGAATTACAGTAATATTTCTTGAGCATTGACTATCCACTAAACCCTGCTCTAAGCCTTCTCCATGATTCCTTCTGAGGCCCAGCAAAGCCAGGTAATTTGCCAACGATCCCATCAGTCCTATGTGATGGAGTTAGACTGGAACTCTGACTCCAGAGCCTGAGCTTAAGGAATGTGGCTGAAAGATCACGGCCAGCAAGGAGAGAGATGTGTGGGGACCAGGCCAGATCCAGGTCACACAGTGACTTATGGGATGTGAGGCAGCTAAAGGAGTTTGCAAACCCTCATAGGAAAGTCCTATGAAAAGGGTCCATACACAGCTACAAATTTTGTTACCACAATATTTGTCTGTCCCTTTTGGAGTTCTCATTGATTCTGCTGTAAGACAGATTTTTATTGTCAGAAACCCTAAGCAGCCCATTTCATTTAGAGTAGCCAAACTCTTGGGAATGTAGCTATGCATTCTTTACCAGGAAATCAAATTAGTATTGAATTTCCCAAATTTACATCCATTCTTGGAATTTGCATTTTAGGTTCCTCGTTTTAAGTTTCCAGTTATACAATACCCAATTTCTTTGGAAATTCGCAGTGAGGATGGACATGTCCCAGTGGAAACTCCGTATCTGGTCACTGTGATGGAAGTGAATGAGAGGGAAAACTGGGAACTCAGTAGGCTTTGCTTTTTTCTATGATTATCTTACCTCATAAGCGATGTCGTTATCACCTAGATGAGTCGTTCACCAGAACCGCGCGAGAGACAGCCCGAGTGCTCCGGGAAAGGGTTTGGATCCGTTGGCACTCTGCTGTTCATTCTACGTTATGATCTCCCTCTTACTTCATCACCCCTTCCTGTGACCTGGATTCTATGGCATAAAAGCTTTTGTGAAGAATTCACACTGTTAAATGTTTGAAAGCTATTTTGTAGATTAGTAGCAAAAATGCTCAACTGGATTTGTGCTACATGTCAGCCCAAGTCTGTCATTTCCCTGCATATGCAGTCACACAGGAGGCTATGCGAGGTGTCACCAGACAGTCTATTGGATTTATCTTCTACTTACATGAGAAAATTTTTTAAAGATTTTAGGGTGAAATAATTGAAAAGATGCAGAAATCCTCCTAAATAAGAAAAACAAAATTTTTCACAATTCAATTTTACCTCAAATATGTAGTCTTTTATTGCATGTTTTGAGTTTTGGTCTTGTATGAAAACTTTAAGGTGCAGGTAGACAGGCAGACAGATAGATTGAACTGAATAAAATTTTCAGCAGTCATTAATATTGCCAAATATCCAGACATTTGATTTGCAGTGGGTCTTACTCTGCCCAATATGTGCACTTTTGGAATGAAAAATCAGTAAAAAAAAAAAAAACACTGCTAAATATTTTACTTTAACTAACATCCCATTTTCTGTGGTGTGCTAGAGCCTGCTGTTACTGGCTTTGAGTGCTGACTGTTAAACCTTCAAGCATTTTGCATACTGGTTGTTAAGCCATTGGTAGCTTGAAATTAGCCATGATGAGAGTATTTACACCACGGGAATTGGCAAATGCTCCAATCAGCTTTCTTTCCCCTTTAGGTTCTGTATACCATTACACCACTGCAATTTCTTACCCCCGTACTACACATCTGGTTTTAGAAAAAATTGCAAGAAAGGCAGGAGTAACTGATCACTTTTCTGGGAAAGAGTTTTAGTGATCCGATTGTGAAATTTTTCTGCTACCTTATTTAACATCACTTAACAATCACTAAAGGGGTCCATTCTTATCTCATTGCCAAAGACACGAAGGTTATGCAGGTCAGGATGGGTCATGAGCATCGAGCTGGAAGGAATTAAGGTGGTCAGAGGTCTTGTCCTTCTTGACAGTGCCTCTGAGAAGAAGCCGTGTGAGGTATGAGGCCTAATCTCCCCTCAATTTATCCTCCACAAAGTCAAGCAGAACTGAGAATATAGGATAGCTTAGTCATGCCATGGAGTGGAATCTTTCATTGTACCTTAATGTATGTAATAAGTTTTATACAAAATGAGAAAGAAAGCATGCATGTACTTAAACTATATTTCGTGTACTTCTAGAACACACCGTACCAGTAAATGTTAAAAAACTGAAAAATTACTTAGAATCTATTCTTAATGTTCCAGTATATAATCCTTCAGGCCTCAACTTAAGCATAAAGGTAAGTTGGCAGCATTTTTGTTATTCCTGTTTTGAGTTGAGATAAAATGTAGATGTCTAAACTAAGATTGGTTTTAGTTTTAAAGTGTAGGTATCCACGAATGGTGGAAATAGCACCCTTAAAGTATGAAGCCTGTCCAGAAGGTATCCAGCCATGTATATGAAAAATAGAGCCCTTTATTAAAGAAGATACAAGAAACATTGTACATAGGACAATGACACCTCAGTCCCCTTCAAAGTAGGCACCTTGGGACCTCACACAGTTCTCCCAATTGCCATCAGCTGCCCCATCGTACTTTTCTGAATCTCATGGATGGTCTGAAATCTCTTCCCTTTCAAAGGTGATTTTAGTTTTGGAAAAAGTCGGAAGTTACAGGGCGCCAAATCTGGGTTACAGGGGGTCTGAGTCACCTGAGTGATTTGATGTTTTGACAAGAAACTCTGCATAAGACGTGATGCATGAGCAGGCATATTGTTGTAATGAAGCTGCCAATCACCAGTGGCCCATAGAAGTGGCCTTCTCAATCATCCAAAGAGTGTCTGCGGAGGAATGTTCAAGCTTAATGCAAATTGTGATGCAGATTCGTTGCTCTACTTTCTCAGTCATTTTGAATACAATGGCCCCACACATACATATGCTCATTCAGTGGTGTCTCCTGCCCCACTGACTAGTCCAGTGAAGTCGTCATTGTTCACACGTGTGCATTCCAGTCCACTCTCCTTGGCTGCCAGGTCACATCGATGTTGTGCAAACTGTTCTCGTTATATTAACAATGGTTGGACTATTTCCAGACAGACCTGGTATATGGAGAGTGTTTATTTTTCCATTTCCTTTGAGGTTATTATTTCTAAAGGTATCTGAAAGTTGAATTTAGCATTAACTTAACGATTTTTTGAGCTGATAGGCAAGATCAATCCATTATCCATCAAGGTGGAGCAGAAAGGGTGTTTCCAAAAGTCTGGGGGCAATGGGTTCTTCACCTGCATGTACAGACACCCCTTCTGGTCCCAGCTGCCCATAAGAACACAC
This sequence comes from Macrotus californicus, assembly GCA_007922815.1. Classification (NCBI taxonomy): domain Eukaryota; kingdom Metazoa; phylum Chordata; class Mammalia; order Chiroptera; family Phyllostomidae; genus Macrotus; species Macrotus californicus. The sequence goes on along the minus strand of VMDR010007396.1, from coordinate 2,467 downwards.
GGAGTTGATATCATCTAGGTACTTGTTGAGAAAGCTGATGAAGGTCAGGGCCATGAAAATGAGGAATAGCCCAACACACACCTCAAGGCCACGTTTTGTATTTCCGTTTCTCCATTCTGAATACAAAGTGCAGTGCGAGCTATCGAACCCCTGTTTTCAAACTTTTGTCTTTCTCCTTCCATTTTTATTTTGAAGAATATGGTATTTGCCCACAGCCTTCAGATGATTGGAATTTTAATGCAGCATCTGTAGGGAAAGTGGCCCCAGGGTACATTTTTACTTAAAGCAACATACATGTCTGTGCTGCTAAGACCTGGTGTGTTTTTTCCACAGGGCTCTGAGCTCTTTCACTTCAGAGTGTCCGTTATTCCGGGAGTCACTTTTTGTAACCTAGTGGAAGAATTTCAGGTACGGTGAATGCACAGGTATCACCTGGGGTGAGGGCTGGGGAGATAGCACAACAGGCATCAGTCCAAAAGACACTGAGGTTTTAAAAATGGTCGAATCTGTGTGATGGACAAGGCTTGGAGACAGGGGATCCTGAGGAATGGTGGTGACGTTGTCAGTAATGATGCAGTTAGGGTGCTTGACAGATGGCAAGACCTGTATTTATTTTTGGTCACTCTCCACCTTCCATGTTTAGCTTGGTTTTCTGACTTCCCATGCCCTTCCTCCCTCTCACTTTCCCACAGACACATACACCTGCAACATCGTCACTTCCAATGTTATCCTACACTTGGTTAGGTGTGTTATAATAGTAAAGCCTTAAATACGACAAAAGCTAACAAGATCTAAAGAATTTGGAACCAAAAGAAGTCTCCCCAAATCACCCCATGATGTGCAGTGACTCGTTTTTACTAATTTATATAATGACATTTGCTGCCTACAGGAAATGGAAAGGAAAGAGGATTTGCTTAAATTGATTGATGACTTATTCATTTTCAAATACCGATACCACCTTATCAATAACAAAATCAATCTCCCCCTGCCTCCGTTCCTTTTGCTCTCCTGGCCTGGCCCCATGGCCAGCCCCACAATGGATCTTATAACTGCGGGGCTTCGAGCAGGCACCTAAGACCCTGCGAGAACACTCATCCCATTGGGTAGAGGAATTAGGAAAAGGGGCACCTGACAAACGAAGAGCATCACAGGAAATCCCCATTGTTTTTCTCGCTCTTTCCTCACCTCTTTGTTCCCAAAACAGCCCAGTTTCAGAGAACAACACAATAGCACAGGGAGCTACAATTCTCATAGACTCTCAGCATTCTTCCCAGAGGACTTAGAAAAGGGGCTTCTGGGAGTAGAAAGCAGGAGGAGGGGGTCACTAAGAGAAGAGAGCCAGAGAAGGAGATTCCCAATTCTGTATATGGACTGGCATGGGTACCAAGCAGCAGACGATCAGAGCACACCTAAAGAAACATAGCAAAGGCTTCAAAATAAAACTATAACATAAACACCACTTAAGTTCTGGAATAACCCCTGAATGGCACAGGAACCTGGAAGACGCAATACCATAGCAGAGGCTTTGAACCTGGAACTGACATTGGAGCCACCACCCATGGACGGTGAAGCCCACCGTGAGATCTCAGCTCAGCCAGCGTCATTGGCTGCTGAAACAAACAGATAATCAACATCTGCCAGGGAATTCTTAACAGAAACCTGAGTCTCATCACTTAATTTTTCAATGTCCAGATTATAATCCAGAATGACTCAACATACTGAGATCTAAGAAAATAGAATCAATTCTGAAGAGAAAAGACAACGAGTGAATGACAGCACATGGATTTCTCAGACACATATTTTAACCAGGCGCCATTTTCAAATAAAGAGGAAGGGTGGCGTTTTAAGCAGAGAAAGGGAAGCTCTATAAAAATCATCAAATGGAAAATTTAGAACTGAAAATACAACATTTAAGAATTTTTAAGTCATGAAAGATAAAGAGAGAATCTTAAAAGCAGCAAGAGAAAACGAAACAGTTACCTACAAAGGAGTGCCCATCAGACTGTCAGCTGATTTCTCAAAAGAAACCTTGCAGGCAAGAAGGGGCTGGAAAGAAGTATTCCAAGTCATGAAAGGCAGGGACCTACATCCAAAATTACTCTATCCAGCAAAGCTATCATTTAGAATGGAAGGGCAGATGAAGTGTTTCCCAGACAAGGTCAAGTTAAAGGAGTTCATAATCGCCAAGCCCTTATTATATGAAATGTTAAAGGGACTTATCTAAGAAAAAGAAGATAAAAAATATGAACAGTAAAATGACAACAAACTCACAGTTATTAACAACTGAACCTAAAACAAAAACAGAAACAAAGCAAACAACTAGAACAGAACAGAATCACAGAAATGGAGATCACATGGAGGGTTATCATCAGGGGGGTAGGTGGGGAGAGAGGGGGAAAAGGTACAGTGAATAAGCATAAATGGTAGGTAGAAGATAGACAGGGGGAGGTTAAGAATAGTATAGGAA
>VMDR010007395.1:0-40751 GCA_007922815.1 Macrotus californicus | reverse complement strand
TTCAATGTCTCTGGTTGTATTTTGTTTGCTGATTTCTTTTGTTGATTATGTTCCAGTTAAAGGTGAGATCATGTGGTATTTCTCCCTCACCACCTGGCTTATTTCACTTAGCATAATGCTCTCTAGTTCCATCCATGCTGTTGCAAAGGGTAGGATCTCCTTCTTCCTCTCTGCTGCGTAGAATTCCATTGTGTAAATGGACCATAGTTTTTTGATCCACTCATTGACTGATGGGCACTTAGGTTGCTTCCAGCACTTGGCTATTGTAAATTGTGCTGCTATGAACATTGGGGTGCATAGGTTCTTTTGGATTGGAGTTTCAGGGCTGTTAGGGTATATTCCTACCAATGGAATTGCTGGGTCAAAAGGCAGTGCCATTTTTAGTTTTCTGAGGAACTTCCATCCTGTTTTCCACAGTGGCTGCACCAGTCTACAGTCCCACCAACAGTGCACTAGGCTTCCCTTTTCTCCACATCCTCTCCAACACTTGTCTGTTGATTTGTTGATGATGGCCATTCTGACCAGTGTGAAGTGGTATCTCATGGTGGTTTTAATTTGCATCTCTCTGATGGCTAGTGGTGCGGAGCATCTTTTCATATGTCTCTGGGCCCTCTGTATGTCCTCCTTGGAGCAGTGTCTGTTCAAGTCTTTTGCCCATTTTTGAATTGGATTTTTTGTCTTCCTGAAGTGGATGTAGGTCTGTTTTTAAACAAAACTACACAGTTCATTGTATAAATATGTGAAGAGTTCTTTATGCAGTCACTCCTCAATGGAGAGTCACATTGCTTCCAGTTCTTCGTAGTAAAAACAATACTCCAGTGCACACTTTTGCGCACCCTCCTTGCACACATGTATGAGAGCTTCTCTAGGGCCAGGGCCTGCAGATTTTTTTGTATTAAGGACCAAATAGTAAATATTTGCAGCTTTGCAGGCCAGATGGCCTCTGTCGCAACTACTGACCTCTGCTGTGGCAGTGCGAAGCAGCCATAGACGATTCGTAAACAAGCAGGCATGGCTGTGTGCCTGGGAAGCTGTAATTATAGATGCTGATGTGAATTCCACATCATTTTCACATGTCATTATTATTCTTTGGACTTTTTTCCTCGGCCATTTATAACTTTTAAGAAATATTTCGAGTTCATGGGCCATACAAAAACATGCATTGGGCCCGGTTTGGCCCAAATTGTGAGATGCTGACCCTTTCTCTAGGAATCATACCTACAAGAGGCATTACCAAACCAATGGGATGTGCAGCTTCGTCTGTACTCAGTAGGGCCACATTTTATTCCAAAATGGGTGTATTAATTTTTCTTTATCTTCCTGCACACATTTTCCAATAGCCTCATTTATACCCAGTTTATCAGACTTGTGTGTTGCCAATCTGTTGGGTGAAATGGTATCTAATTTTTAAAATATTTTTCTTTTTTATTTATACTTAAAAATTACTGCTCATGTGTTTACATTCAATATTATTTTGTATTAGGTGTGCAGCATAGTGGTTAGACAATCATATACTTGGCAAAGTGTTTCCCACAGCGTCTCATGTTTGTTTTAATAGGCATTTCCATCTTTTTATTCATTCAGGGTTGGTAGGTAATATTTTATGTTCATTAGCTGCTTGGTTTCCCTTTTCTGTTGATTTGCCTGTTTTCAAGTTTCCTATTTGGTTCTTTGTCTTTTTTTCTTACTAATGTGTACAGTTCCCTATGTATTCTGGTTACTCATCTTTTGACAGATAGAGCGCTGCATTGCAAATATCTTAGGTATGTGGCCTGTCTTAGTTGTGCCAAAATAGTTCATGTCAAATTCATCAGTATTTCATTGATGAGTTTTGGTTTCTGTGAACAGAATGCCCAGATTAAATGCTCTAAAATCATTGATACCCATGTAAAAGCCCCTGGCACAGCACAACTGAGAAGCACCTGCCACTTGTGCTAGGCACGCCCATCCTCCTGGTTTTAACCCGTGTCCTCCCTCCAGCCCCCTCTCCCGGAACTGCCCCTTCCTCTCATTCTCCCGTTGCCCCTTCTCGTATTTGTCCTGTTAAATCCTGCTCCCACGTCCCACTTACATACAAATTCCGGGTACTTGCTTAGAGATTTTTGCAGATAAAGAGATCAGCGTCTCAATCTAAAAGGATAACTGACTGATGTAAAATTTCAAGCATCCATCAGTTAAAAACAAGAAAGGATTTTCTTGACTCCCTGAAATCAAGCCAGTTAGACGGCAATAGACTTGCCTTACTCTTGCAAGAGAAATGAAATTATTCCTCCAGCGCAGCATACTATTGATTCAACATATGATTCTAACATTCTGTTAATGAAATTTCAAATAATAAGAATGTGTAAGTGTTCCAAAAATGTATCGCATGTCTTGCTAGCTTTGCTCCAGTGACAAGGGATGGAAACTACATTTGCTCTGCATGGGTCTCGCATCATGCGGAGGGACATAATTAAGATAATCTCTTTTATCCTATAATTCTTATAGCAATGTTCAGGGATATTCTAACTGAAATGCTTTACATTATGTTCTTTCAAAAGACAAGTGCAGTATTTGTAAAGCAGAGAAGGATCTTGTAGCCTGTGTGGGAAGAGGGTGGTACGCAGTGATAGAGAAGCTGAAGGGTAATAAGCTTGCAGCAGCAGAAGGCAATTTACTTGGCCAGATCATGTCAGACACCATGGAGTGAGTGGATCTGATGCTTCTGCAGACTGTGATTCAAGTTCACCATCAAGCCCAGTGAGTGAAAGTGGCTGCAACCTGGAGGCAGTCCATGGCTTCTCCTAGGCATAGAATAGACCAGCTGATCCCTCACTTTGCTCTGTCATGTTCTAGGTCAGAAATTATTATTTTTAAAGGAATTTTATTCTATTGATTCTAGAGAGAGAGGGAGAGAAACACTGATGTGAGAAGAAATACCAATTAGTTGACTCTTGCACACTCCCTGATCTGGGAACGAACCCACAACCGAGGCGTGTGCCCTGAGGAAAAATTAAACTGGTGAACTTTTGGTTGGCAGGACAACACCCAACCAACTGAGCCACTCCAGGGCAGAAATTATTATTTTCATATGCCTGTGTTTATTGAGTATGTGAGAGGCAGCCAGCGATCAAGTACAGGGAATTCTGGAGAGGAGGAGTATTGGGCCAACTCTACTGTCAATGCGACTGAAGTTTGGGAGGTCAGGAGTTGCTGGGGAACAACTCAGGCCACTGTCTGGGGCTTTCTAAAAAGACAGTAGGAATGGTGATGGTGAGATAAGGGAAGAAGCCAGAGGCACCTTTCAGAGAACTCTGGAAGTCATTTTCTTCCTGCCCATAAGGAAGGAACAATGATGCAACTCAGGACCAGCAAGTGGAGAGAAGAAAAAGATCTGAAAAAAGAAAAACAGATCTAAGTACCTTCTTTTGGGTCAAGGATATGATGTTCTGTGTGCCAGGGAATGAGCATGCCAGGCCTCTTCAGCCTGAGTCCTAGGACAAGAGGAGAACAGCACAGTAGCCCAGCAGTCCGGATGGAGGGATGTGCACAAGAAACAAGTGCTCGCAGTTAAGCCTCTATGGGAGGACCCAGGGATGAAGGAGTCGCCTCCTTGCAGTGGATGTTACAAGCTAGAAAGATAGAAGTGGAAGCTCCGGCCTCCTCTACATTTCCTGTCTGTCTGGGTTTCCCAGTGGTGGTGGTGGTGATATTGATGGTGCTGGTGAATGATGACTCCCATCTAGACCTCACTGCCACACAGAGGATATAGCACTGAGACTGGAATAAAGAACAACTGTATCCAGAGAGATATGACCTGTATTAGTGACCTCGGAGTTTCATGAAATGGACGGCAACACTACTGTTGTTATAGGTGTGACTTTGAAATAGAGACCTAACCCTCCTTCACCAGAATGATGTTTTTCCTTCCCATCCAGTCCATCTAACTAGTGATTTTTAAGAAACTAGGAGAGGAAGACAGAGTACCTGCTCTCCACGAGCTCACGGTCTGCAAGAGAAGAGAGATGCAGAAGCACGTAATGACAGTTCGGTGGACAGCAGTTGTGACAGGAGCTTGCTGATGGGCTTTACTCCTAAAATTCCCCTGTCCCCCTCGCTTTCAGACCACTCTGCACCCCACCCTCTACACCTGAATATTAAGTGTTTCTTTCCTCATAGACCCAACCGTTGGCCGAAGTAGCCAGGTTAGTCAGATAGATAGATTGAAAGCTCTGATGGTCTTCTTTTTTAAAAACCCAACTTGTTATCAACATAAGAAATTAAATCCGTGAGGAAATAACAATATTTACTAATATACTAGAGTACTTATGATCTGCCAAATACCATGTTAAGTACCGCGCTTAAAGTACGTCATTTAGTCCTCAACGGTATTTGAAAGCAGGTGCAGTTCTGCTTCTTCACCTCATTCTTCATTTTACCTTCTTGATTTTGGAAAGGAAGGCGGAGAAAAGGATGCACTAGTCACTTTAAAAGACTTGCCAAAGGAAACGTGGCTGGTCATGATCAGAGCCTTGCATTGGTCCAGACCTGTGTTTAAGAGCTGAGCTCTGGTCTCACTGCACTAAAATGGGAAAATGCCTGTGATGTGTTTCGGAGTCTTAAAACTAATTCTTGGGGCCTCCCCACCAGGTGTGGATTGTGGTAGGAACCTGACCTGCAGCACTTCCGTTCCAACCGCCGCTGCCGCCGCTGCCCGGGCTCTCCCTGCTGCCAGCGGGCCAGCATGGAGGGAAAGTTAGCTTTCTTGGCTAGCACTAAATGATAATAACAGACTGGCAAGTCACTTTCCAGACTTCACTTAAAATAGCAAATTATCAGCAACCCAGCCAATGACTACAGTGCTTGCTGAGTTAGTTTGCCTGGACTGAACGAGCTTTCCGTGGGCCTTGATTGCAAAGAGCGCTGGGAGAGTGAATCTGGAACTGCAAAGTGAGACATTTCTCACTCAGCACGTTTTCTCTTTTCCCTATCCCATTCTTTTTTTTTTTTTTTTAAAGATTTTATTTATTTATTTTTAGAGAGTGGGGAAGGGAAGGAGAAAAGAGAGGGAGAGAAACATGGATGTGTCTGAGAGAAACATCAGTCGGTTTCCTTTCCCACGGCCCCATTGGGGGTCGATCCCACACCCCAGGCACTGCCCTGGCTGGGAATCGAACCAAGTGACCTTTTGCTTTGCAGGATGGTGCCAAACCCACTGAGCCATGCCGGTCAGCGCCCCTAGCCTATTCTCAGTAGTACTTTAAACCATAATTCTCAATTCTGGTTTCCTAATAAATATTTCAGAAAATTATTCTGAGTTCATTTTGAAACTCACTTGCTTGTTTTTGTTTTTTTGAAACTTAACCGAAAGGAATGTTGGTCATTGTTTTCTTCCCTGCACTGTATGAGGAAGAGATATGCGGGGTTGAGAATTAAAAACATTTCTCAGTTCTATAGGAGGTCGGCAAAAACCTATCAAAATGCTTGAATAAAGCACCTGATGCCCCCTCACTGACTCTCTTAAACTTTACAGACTAGCACCCACTAGTGTTGCCATTGGCAAGTTAGTAGATCTTGGGTGGGATAATACTGAGAGAGCATTAACTGTAGATTAAACCTGAGAGAAAGAGGGAGGGAGAGAGAGAGAAGTAGTTGTATTTTGACCTGTTGCCAGGATTCATAAGACAGTAATCTGTCTTGAGATAGAAATGTTATCTAAAAGACTCTAAAAATTACCTTCACATCAAAGTCCATTTGTCAGAAGCAAGGGTGATTTTGAAAGAACTCTTAGTAGCTCAAGAATCCTAGTTGAAAACTAGAGATGATCAACTGGACACCTGCTAGTTCCCTTTCGATCTGGCAAGTTCAGATGTCCCCTTGGCAACCCATAGAAATCAAGGACGTTCAAGGTATTGCAATTTCAGGCCCTCTGATCTCTGTCCATAGAAGCTTTCCCCTTGCTCATTCATGGCCTTTCTTTAGCGCTTGACCCCGACTGCCTCTGCTTCTAGAAACTTACTGCTCAAATTCCACAAAATGGCTTTATATTTGTTTTCTCTGTGCTTCTGTGAATAGAGATTTTTCCTGCACCCTTTTTCCTTCCCCTAAATGTGCACTCCTGCTTCTCCATCCTCACTGACTGCAGCCTTAGGTATGTTCATATCTCCTCAGGGTTGTGTTATCTCAGTGAGCTTTTCAAATACGATCGCTGCCTGTAGTTCCCTCTGTTAATCACACACTGGATCATTTTTCTTCTTAATTCATTTCCTGAGCCCTGCCAGCACCCTTTCTTCTCATTGTTTTTTATTAATTCACTTTTTTCTTATGGTTTTATGGAGCCTGTGTGTCCTTTCACTTCTCTCAGAGTTTGAGTCACTTAAGAAGTCGTGTTTACTTGACTAAATTGTCGCCTGGTGTAGCACACCACTGCCTTCTCCAAATCCCATCACCGGGTCCCCCTAGTGTTTTTTCAAGCCCTTCAGTTTAGATCCCAGATGCACATTTTGTGTGCGCCCTTGAATGAGTAAAGCCCTGCTCACATCTTTCCCTTTCCCCCAGAGAGTAGCGCTGCCAGGCTCCTTGATCACTTCTTGTTTTACCTGAACTCGACTCAAATCTTCCTCCTGGAAGCCTAGAGGGGGGACTAGGCACTGCACTTGTTCCTGTGGGTTCAGTCCCTCGGTTTCCTGAGGGTACAAGGAGGGGTGTGTGGAGCTGGAAATGGAGAATTCCATCTTCTTGAAGTTTCCCTGCCCACCTGCTGAATCTCCTCTCCCAGGGCTTCCTGTGTCAGCACGGTTGTTTCTCCCAGAAAAGCACTTCGTGTTTCTTAGGGGTGATGTGGTCACCTTGGAGAGGAAAACAGGTGAGGGTGGAATCCAGAGACATTTCGTCAGTTTGTTGGGTGAAACCTTGTGGAATTTTCTATATTTAGTGACGTTTTATCCATTGCCGCTAGTTGGCCTCGACCTGCCATTTTGGAGTGATCTAAGCCCATGTGTCACCACCAGGCCTCCTGTCTCTGCTTTGGGAAGTCAGATCAGTAAAGAAGAGTAGCCCCTGGCTCTGTGCCTTCCCTGCAGCCCCTCAGACACTGCTCATTCGTGGGGAGGTCATCCTGTTGCTGCATCACAAATTACTGCAATTTTAGCAGCTGAAAGCCTCCCTCCTTATGATCTCACAGTTCCTGTGGGTCCCATTTGAGCACAGCCTTGGTGGGACCCCTGCTCAGGGCTTCACAGGCCTGTAGTTGGGCAGTTCGCCGGGGCTGCTGTGTCATCGGAAGCTCTACTGGGGAACGGTCCTTTCTCAAGCGTTCTCAGGTTGTGGGCAGGCTGTCTCTTTGAAGTGGAAGGAAGGACTGAGGTCCATGCCTTCTCACTGGCTCTCAGCTGGAGGCTGCCCGTCAGGGGCTAGGACCCTTCCGCACTTCCTGGGTATGTGACCCACTGCATAGGCCGTTTATAACAAGGCAGGCTGTTTCCTCAAGGACAGCAGAATTTCTCACTTGAATCTTCTAAGACAGTCTTTTTCTAAAGATTTTATTTATTTACTGTTAGAGGGAAAGGGAGACGATGGAAAGAGGGAGAGATACATCGATGTGTGAGAGAAACATCAGTCGGTTGCCTCTCACAGGCCCCCAACTGGGAACCAAACCTACAACCCAGGCATGTGCCCTGACTTGGGATCAAACTGGTGACCTGTCGGTCTGGGATGCTGTCCAACCCACTGAACCAAACCACTCAGGGTAACAGTCTTATATAATGTAGCATAATCATGAGCATAACATCCTATCAACTTTTCCATATTCTATCAATTAGAATCAAGTCACAGGCCCCAGCCACACTCAAGAGCAGGGGATTCTACAAGGGCATGACTCCCTGGAGGTCACCCTCCAGAATGAAGAATGACAGGCAGGCCATTTCTTCTCAGCAGGGCCCCTCAGAATTTCCTCCATCCTTTCCTGCCCTGGAAACCCCTTCCAAAGATCCTGCAACCCTTTGACTAGAGAACATGAACTTCCAGACATAGGAGAGTCCCACAGTCAGAACACTGATAGTAAAGGTAGCTCATTTTACAGCCCGTAGGCATCAACAGAAATTGGGGCTCAAGAGTAATCAAATGGTGAGCTCTATCATAAGAAATCACTTGGAAATACAATGCTAATGTCTAGGATGGGATTTCTCAACTGTAACACTATTGCCATTTGAGGCTAGATAATTCTTTACTGTTGGAGGCTGTCCCATGTAGGATGTTTAGCAGCATCCTTGGCCTCTTCCCCATGAATGATAACTCAAATGTCCCCAGGCATCGCCATGTCTGTGTGTGTTGGTGGGGTGGTGGGCATAATCAACCCGAGTTGAGATTCACTAAGCTAGGGTCTTCTCCCATATTTGTATTAAGGAGACACTGCATATCTCCTGAGTGCAATAAAATCCATGTATTGTAATTTCATGGCAACATAATTAGGTTGAAATTGGTATGAATACAGCTGTGAGTCTATCCAGAAGCATCACAGTTGATGATAAAGCAGTGGGAAATTTAAAGTCACGTGTCTGGCAGCCTGGTAGGTTGCAGGGGTGTCCAACCCACGGCCCGCAGGCCACATGCAGCCCAGGATGGCTGTGAATGTGGCCCAACACAACATTGTAAATTTACTTAAAATATTAATGAGATTTTTTTGTGATTATGTATCACAGTGTATTTAATGTGTGGCCCAAGACAGCTCCTCTTCTTCCAGTGTGGCCTAGAGATGCCAAAAGGTTGGACACCCCTATAAGGGTTCCAGTCCTACTTTGGACTATAACTTCTTTAGGCGAGGTTACATCATCTGTAAAAGAAAGAGCATGATACACACCTGTGCAAAATAAGGGTATTGCGTTCACAGAAAAACGGTACTTTAGTTTGAAAAGTGCTGCTATATTCATTGAAATCCAGCATCCCCCTCCTCCCAACAGTGTGGCTAGCAGTTGCAAAAATCTGTATTTACCATTTACAGTCTCAGGTCATTTCTCTTAACCGAAGAAAGAATGAAATTTCACAACTTACCTAATTAAACAGTGATAAAAACTCTTGGGAAAGAGAGTTTGCTGATTAAATCTCTAGACATGATTTGTGTTCCCAATGTTTGTGTATGTCCCCATTTGTCCACTTTAATTTGACTCCAATTTGCTAGCTCTTCAAGTGACAATAAAATGTATGCAAATGGAAATGAACGTTCTGAGACACATGTTTGGCAATCCATTAGAAATTGCAATTTGTACAGATGACCCCATACATGTAACTTTTTGGCACTTGTGAAACATTATTTCCACCTCTCTTGTGTTTTTTATGTAATATTTTTCACTCTAGCTCAGGTAGTACTAAGTCCTACTGTCATGAGCCGATCGTCCTAGTTACATTGCATCGATCTGCAGTCTTGGACCCGCCCCCTTCAGGTCATTCTGATGTTGGCAGTATGAACCGAAATACATTCTGCAACCAAGCTCTTAAAATAGAGGCCTGTTGTTAATCTATTGGTACAATATAAATTGGCTGGAAATGAGTATCTCTTTACAGTCCAGAGTTTAAATACAAAGTCAAATCAAAGATATATTATACCTTAATGTACCATTTGGATCGTTAACACATTTGTGTCGAAGTGAAGTTCTTACATCTTGAAAATTGTTGCTGAACCAATTATTTTTGGGAATGCTTGACGATCGGGCACCATATCCTTTCAGGGAGAAGTGTTCCTTTTTTTTTTTTTTTCCTGTGAAGGCAGATAGGAGGACAGCCTCCCCGATGGGGACAGGGTGATGATACTAGGTACCCACTCTATGACTGTGTCTCTGCTCTCCCTCCCACAACCTAGTAAAGTCTGTCCCTTACTTTGTTCCGGTTACCCAGGAACAAAATCACCCTAACTTTAATGTTAGAATGGCCACACTGAAAACCACTCTGTCTGACTTTAATGTTAGAATGGCCACACTTAAAATTACTCTAACTTTAATGTTAGAATGGCCACACTTCTCTGCCCGGAACTGGCCTGATTCACACCTGTTTTCTGGGAGTTACTATTTTCAAAACCTCCACTGACTCCAAAGCATTCTGGTTTGGATGGTAATATGTACAGTCCTCCTGCTAACGGTCACTTCTTAAGGGAGTGTCGAGAAAAAGTACTCCCTTTCTATTTAGGTGGCATAGCCCTAGATGTCCACCAGGGAGTGCTCTTGTCTCTGGCTTACATCTGTTAGCTAGAGAAGGTTTTTTCTCCTGGCAGATTTTTAAAAAGAGAAGCTACCCATGGAGATCTTTGAGAAGACGTTAGTTGGGCATGAAGCTCTCAGTAGAACTTCTAAAACCTGGAAGCGAAAACAATAAAAACACAATCTACCCTGAAAACACCAGAAAATATCAGAGTCCGAAGGATGAATAGAGGAACTGATGCCGAGAAACAATAAAGTAAGAGGACGCATCTAGAATTCTGAAAATTATTTATGGTGTGATTATTTGGGAATTACAATTCAGAGAGAGTTTATGAGCATGTCTCTTTCGGCAGTGATTGCAGCTGCTTTTCTAGGTGACCGGGGAAGGTCAGCACAATGCTGTCTTAGAGTTCTTGAGCAACCAAGCTAAACGAGGTAGAGCTGAAATATTTCTTTATAAAGGCATCAACATTGCATTTTATTACCTTCTGAAAATGTGTCAGACCCAACTCCTGTGAATTATTTATCTATTTGCTTGCCTTGCCTCCCATTTCAATGGCTGCTTATTCAAAACTACCCACAGTTTTCATGAACTAAGTCATCGTGTGCAGAGCGGACTTGCACGCAACCAAAAGGTTACGTTGTTCTGGTCTACAGAAGCCGGCTGCCCAGTGTGAAACCCCAGACCCTTCGCATGCTGAGACCACAGAGAATGAGCATAAACTTTCCTTTCTTGCATTAATTTTTCTCTCTTGCTTGTAGATGCAACCTGTGTCTGGTAACTCACTTGAGGTTAATGCTGACGACGTTTTCTTTTCCTCTGGGATAATGGTATCTTTTTCTTTTTTCAACGAAGATTTTCCCAGAAGCTCCACTGGAGAAGGATTGCAAATATATTTACTTAAAATTTAGTATGAGCTGTGTAGTCTTCTTGGGGAAGTCATGTTTTTGTGAGTCGTGAACTTGTCATTACTTCTGACATCTCTTTTCTGGGACTGCTGTCTGAGCCAGGAGTTGGACCATTGTCCTGTGTCCTCCGAGTACTTAACAGAGAGGCAGGAAGCCCTGTAGATCTAATAACAGGCTGAAGAGGACCAGCAAAGCTGCGCCAAACCTTTCCCACACCTGAAGACACTTGGATTGTTGCTTCTTGAATACCAGTTTCTACTGAGGGGGGGGGGGGCGGCACAAATAATGCCCCTTTTTATTACAAAATCCTAAGCATGGAATTCCATAACACAATATCACACTCAAGCACACATAAGACATTTTAGGTGAAATGTTCACGTTAAAACTATAAATCATTACACTCATATTATTACCCTACCACCCACACTTAAGCAGACCTTTCTTCTGCTGGGTCCTGTATATAATTCTTTCAGTATAATTTTAGATTCTAATGGGGAGGGAGAAATGTATGACCATGAACTGTTCTAAGAGCTGTGCTTTTCTTTTTTTATTACATTCGAAATCCCCTAATGTCACCAGAATTGACAGCTCCTACTTTCCAAAATTTCATCAGTATTCTCTGCTGTGGGATGAAACACATTTCCTCGTTTCTATGGAATTTATGATTTGAGGAAGGAGCCACCATAAATGTTCTTCCTTCTCACTGTGACATTATTCAGACCGTCGATGAGGTACACTTTTGAAATTCCCTGATGTGGCCTGACTCACAATAGTTTTAGTTTCTTTCTTCCAGGAATCAAGCATAAGCCATTTTCTATAGGACACTAATTCCTTGTTAAAACAAAATGAAATTTTAACCAAATGGAATGATAATGCGAGATGTAGTTAACTCCTTATTTATTGTTTTAAGGTTTTATTTAGTTTTAGACAGGGGTAGGGAGAAAGAGAGGGAGAGAAACATCAAAGTGTGGTTGCCTCTTGCACCCCCTACTGGGGACCTGGCCCACAACCCAGGCATGTGTCCTGACTGGGGATCGAACCAGCAACCCTTTGGTTCACAGGCCGGCACTCAATCCACTGAGCCACACCAGCCAGGGCTGTAATCTTTTCTTGCAGCACCCTTATGTGGCTTTGGTACCCGAGTAAACACTGGCCTCATACAAGAATTCGGGAGTGTTCCCTCCTCTTCAATTTTTTGGAAGAGTTTGAGAAGAATTGGCCTCAATTCTTTAAATGTAGGGTACAATTTACCAGTGAACATTCTTTGGTTCTGGCTTTTCTGTGTTGGGAGGTTTTGATTACTGATTCAGTTACGTTACTCAGTACTGGTCTGGTCAGATTTTTTACTTCTTCATATATCAGTCTTGGTAATCTGTGTGTTTCTAGGAATTTATCCATTTCTTCTGTTACCCAGTTTGTTGGCATATAATTATTCTTAGCAGTGCTTCATGATCCTTTGTATTTCTGTGGTATCAGTTGTAATGTCTCCTTTTCCATTTTTCATTTTATGTATTTGAGTCCTCTCTCTCTTTTTTCCCCCTAACTTTGTCGGGCTAAAGTTTTTTCAATTTTGTTTATCTTTTCAAAAAAAGAACCCTTAGATTCGTTTATTTTTTTTCTTTAAAATTGTTTTTCAATGACAGTTTACATGCAATGTTTTTCTGCATTAGTGTCTAATGTACAGCATAGCGGTTACAAATCACGTGCTTTACTGGGGGGGTTCCTCCGATGTTTCCAGTGTTAGTTTAATTGATCTTTTCTATTGTTTTCCCAGTCTCCATTTCATTTATTTTTGCTCTGATGTTTGTTATTTCCTTCTGCACCTTTGGATGTAGTTTGTTCTCCTTTTTCTGTCTCCCTGATGTTAGTTAGGTTGTTTGTTTGAGATACTGGTTTTTCCTAAATGCAGGCATTGACGGCTATAGGCTTCCCTCTTGCAACTGTGTTTGCAGCGTCCCATAGGTTTTAATAATAATTTGTGTTTTTGTCTTCATTTGTTTCTAGATCTTTGATTTCCCTTTCGATGTCTTCTTTTACCCATCTGTTGTTCAAGTGCACGTAGTTTAATCCTCTCCTATTAGTGAGTTTTCCAACTTCCCTCTTGTTGTCATCATGCATTTGTTTTCTTTCGTTGTGTAACAGTTGACCATAGACTCCGTGGCTGAAAACAGCAGCCGTTTATTACCTCACATTTTCTGTGGTCAGGAGCGCAGGGGTGGCTGGGCTGTCCTTGTCTCACAAGGCTGCAACCGAGTGTCAGCTGGGCTGCCTTCCTTTTCTGTGATCCTCTCCCAAACTCACCTGATTGTTGGCAGAAGGGTTTCTTGGCACTCTAGTGCTGAGGTCCAAAAATGCCCTGCTGGCTGTCAGCTGGGGCCACTCTTACGCCTAGAGGCTGCCTGCACGTCTTGCTCTGAGGCCATGTCACAAGGCAGCTTAATTTTTTCTCGTTTTAAAGATTTTATTTATTTACTTTTGGGGGGGGAGTGAGAGAAAGAGAGGGAGAGATACATCAGTGTGTGGCTGCTTCTTGCATGCCCCTCACTGGGGACCTGGCCCGCAATCCCGGCGTGTGCCCTAACTGGGAATTGAATCAGCGACTCCCTGTTTGCAGGCCCGGCACCCAATCCACTGAGCTACACCAGCCAGGGTGGCAGCTCACTGTTTAAAGGCTAGCAAGGGACGGTCTCTCAATCTAGCCCACTAATGTGGAGTCTTAAATTCCATCTCATCCCCTTTGCCATGTAACTCCATCAAGGGAGTGACACCCCACCATTTTTGCCGTATTCTATTGGTCAGAAGCAAGTCTTAAGTGCTACTTGTATTCAAGGGTGTGACTCCTTGGGGGTCACCTTAGGGTATGTCCACCAAAAGCACCTAGGGTCTGAGGCTGACCACCGAGGCTGTGGGGGTGTTGAAGGAGGTGAGAGGTTAGCAGAAAATGAAAGAGAAATGAGAAATTCAGGTTAGGGCCGCAAGAGACTTTCCAAGCCAACTTCCCCTGTTGCATAATTGGGCTCAGGTCCGTCTTGCCCCACAGGGTCTGTTTGATGTACAAGTTTCTGCACTCAGAGCTCTCCTCTTAGAATTCCTTGCTCATGGTTGATATCACCCAGGGTCAGCATGGAGAATGAGGAAGCCTCCCGGGTAGCCGGGTTTGTTTACCCAGGCTGGGTTATATAATACTTTGGCCCCTTACAGCTTCACCTCTTTCTGGCTTCAGCATGTGCTAAGCAGAAAAGAAATACAAAAGCCTTGTTCACAGAGAAACAAAAAATATGTACATCGTTAATTTAAACATGTTTTCCTTGAATACAAAATATAGATTGTTTTTGTAGCCTTCAAAATGACAAGGCAAAGAATTGCTACTTGTAAGATTTTCCCTCCCCAAAGCATGTAAGATCGCTACAACACAATGTACCATATAATTAACCAAGTACAAGGTTCTGATTCTGTTGTTCAGCTACAGAAATTAGCCCATACATAAAGTCTAAAAGAAACAAGTGGCCCCCCAAAATGTTAATAAATGTGTCCTCTCCAATTAGATTCCTGTCATGTTTGCATAGAGGAGTGAGTAGATGGAGACCTCTTGGTGCCTGAGCTGCAGATGGACACCCTTTGTTGTGCTCCGGGGTGGTCAGCTGCCCCCGGGAGGGCGCAGGCTGTGCGTCTGTGCCACGGAGCTGTGCTGGTTCCCGGCGAACAGAGGCAGCAGGCCTACAGCTGGGGTAGGACTCCTGGGACCACGTGCCCGCCTCAGCTGTGTGGTCCCAGGCCAGCCACTTGACTTTCAGAGTCTGTTTTGTTGCCTGTAAAATGAAGTCCTTTCCAATTCTCAAGTGCTCAGCTCTGTGTAAAGAATGACACATTCCAGTGTGTTTAGCAAAAGACTGGAGGTGGCGACTGGAAGGCTTTGGGTGACAGTGTGAGCAGAACAACTGTTCTGTGATTGTCAGTTGCTCTCTTCAGGGAACGGTGACTTTCGTCAGATACCTACTATGTACAAAACAGAAGGCAATATCTGGAAATAGAGGAAGATATTGCTAATGTACTCCTATTTCAATCAACCAAAATAATTGTAACTTTATATTGAAGGATAGTCTACATATAGAAAATGGCACATCTTTTTTTCTCTTAAAGTTTTTGTTGATTTGAGAGAGAGAAAGAGGAAAGGTGAGAGAGACAGAAAAGCATCAGTTGTTCCACTTATTGATGCACTGATTGGTTGATTCTTGTATGTGCCCTGACTAGGGATCAAACCCATAACCTTGGTGTATTGGAATGATGCTCTAAGCAACTGAGCTGCCCTGCCAGAGCTTGGAGAGGGTACATCTTTTCATTGCACAGCTCAAGGAGTTTTCATCAAATGAACATACCCATATAACCAACACTCAAATCAAAGAATCAGAATATTAGCAGTCTTTTCTGACAAGACCCCACATACTCAACTCTGCAAGAATAAGCATTTTCTTAACTTCTGGCAACACAGGTTTGTTTCGCTAGGTTTTGTAATATGAATTAGATGGCACACTATGCATCCTTGTCTGTCTGGCCTCTTTCACTCGATATTATGTTTGTGAAATTCATCCATATTGATGAGGGTAATATGTATTGTCCCTTTCTTTTGTCATATTCCCTTAGAAGAATATAGATGGTTCTTTAGTCATCCTACTGCTAATTAGCATTTAGGTAGTTTTCAGCTTTTGACTATTATGAGTAGTATTACCATGAATATTCTAGCATCTACCTTTTAATGAACATGGGTATGTATTTCCATGGGGAATAATCCAAGGAGTGGAATTGCTGAGTCAGGGGACAGGCTGGCGTTGAGATTTTGTAGATGCTGTCAAACAGTTTTCCAAAAGAGTTGTATCAATCTGTGGTCCTGTCATTGTGCATGAGAGTTCTGCTTGCTCTCCATCTTTTTCATTTTAGACATTCTCCTGGGTGTGTAATAATAGCAACAACGATTTACATTTGCATGTCCTTCTTAACTAATGTAGTTGAATATCTTCATATGTTTGTTAACCATTTGTATAAACTCTTTTTGTGGAGTGTCTATTCCAGCCTTTTGCCCATTTAACTATGCTTGCTTTTTCATCCATCGGTATATATTTATATATTTATACACATGCACATATACACATACACAGTTGATCCTTCAACAACTTGGGTTTGAACTCTGTCCACTTACTTGTGGATTTGTTTCGGTAAATAACAGTCAGCCCTTTGCATGCATGGGTTTTGCACCCACAGATTCCATCCTTTGTGGATCAAAAACAGTATTTTCAATCCACAGTTGGGAACCTGTGGGTGTAGGAGTCTGACTATATGCATTGTTTTATGTCATTTTGTATAAGGGACTTGAGCATCTGCAGATTTTGGTATCCATGGTGTGGAGAGGGTGGGATTCTTGGAACAAATCCCCTTATGATTCCAAGGAACAACTGGATTTTTCAGTGAGTCAAAAGTTATAAGTGATTTTTTGACTAGGGGTCAGGTGACTGGTGTTTCTAACCCCTGCATTGTTCAAGGGTCAACTGTATATATCTATATCTATATCTATATCTATATCTATATCTATATCTATATCTATATCTCTATTGAATATACAAGGTCTGTCCAGAAGCTGTCAAGCCCTATAATATGAAAAATAGAGACATTTATTGAAGAACATGCAAGATACAAGAAACATTGTACATAGGACAATGACACCTCAGTCCCCTTCAAAGTAGGCACCTTGGGGCCTCACATGGTTTCCCCTTCACCACCATCAGCTGCCCCATAATATTTTCCTGAATCTCATGAACAGTCTGAAATCTCTTCCCTTCCAGAGGTGATTTTAGTGTTAGGAAAAGCCAGAAGTCACAGGGCACCAAATCTGGGCTGTAGGGGGGCTGAGTCATCTGGGTGATTTGATGTTTTGCCAAAAAACTCTGCATGAGATGTGATGCATGAGCACATGGCGTTGTGGTGATGAAGCTGCCAATCTCCAGTTGCCCACAGCTGTGGCTTTCTGCATTATCCGAATAATTTCAACAGAAGAATGCTCAAGCTTAAAGCAAAATTTGATTCAGATTCGTTGGTCTACTCAGTCATTTTGAATGCAATGGCCACACAGTTTGTATGCTCACTCAATGGTGTCTACCACCCCCACTGACTAGTACACTGAAGTTGTCATTGTTTGTGCATGAGGATTCCAGTCCACTCTCCTTGGCTGCCAGGTTACATCGATGTCATGCAAACCATTCTTGTTATATTAATAATGATTGGAATTTTTCCGGACCGACCTCATATGCATCGTGTCAACTAATACAATTTTCAATTACTTAATGTGTTTGGTGTGTACTAAGAGCTCCCACTCTCCGCATGTGCAACAGTAAATACACATGAGAAGCACAAGTTCAGGTCCTTGCCACAAGTCATTTAAACTTAGTTGGTAAACAAGGCAGCCATATCAGCAGCCACTGAGTGGCAGCTGCAGTTAGTGTGGGACAAAGTGCCTAGTTGAGAGGTGAAGACCCCTGAATAGTTCTGGAACTGGAAGAAGTAGTCTGGAGAACATCCCAAGGGCCACAGGGAAGGAAGTAAGAAGTATATATAGTGACACCTAGAAAATAAATAGGAATTGGAGGTGTAGAAACAACCCAAGCAAATGTTAGATGCCAGACAGGAATTTATTCTACTTTTGCTCCTATACATTGAGGCTCTGGGTCTGGTCAGGGTGAGGATTTATGTTGGAGATATATACATATCCATGCCCACATAAATGTATGGTATCACCTGAAAGCCCTTTTTAGGAGTTTAAAAGTAAGACAAGGCAGGAGACCATACAAACAAAAAGCAAAGCTTTTTTAAAATCTGAAATGGCCATAAATTCCCATGTTAGTTTCACTACAAATTTGTATTTTTCCTCTTGGGTTTTCCATCAAATACTTTACATTCCCATTTTTCAAATGCGTTTGATTCCCTCCCCATCCCCCCACCTTGCTTTGTAATTGGCACATCAAATATTAGTGAGAGACAATTGAAGGAGAGATACTAATTAGTTTATTGGACATGAGATAGGCTATTCTTTTCTGAGCAGACTTTATAAATATATAAATCAGTCCTTTAAAAGATTAGATCACCATGTCTTCTTTGTTTTCCCTTGAAGAGTAGTATAATGGCAAACACATACTGAGTGCCTACAACATTTCCAGGACTGTTCTAAGCACATCACATGTCTTTATTCATTTAATCTTTACAACAACCCTATGAGTTTGGCACCATTATCATCAATCCCATTGACAGATTAGGAAGCTGAAACACCAGGAGGTTCAAAGGCCTTGCTGCAGAATGTATTGGTGATAATTAGCTGCACTAGCATTTAAAAACAAGCAGCCTCCCTCCATATTCTATCTGTCATATAAACCAAGGATCAACAACTTTGTCTGCAAAAGGCCAGATAGTAAACGTTTTAGCCTTGGTGGGTCACACTCTCTGTCACGGCTATTCAACTGTGCCTTGGTTGTGTGAAAGCGGCCATAGAAAATATGTAAATGATAAACACGTCCGTGTTATTTACGAAAACAAGTGATGGTGGGATGCATTTGACCTGTGGACCATGGCTTGCCATCCTCTGCTAGAAACCACAAAGATAAAAGTCTTAAGTCAGATCTGTTTTTCAACTGCCTTTTATTTCCTGTTTCCTGGTCAGGCCACAGTAATTTTCAACCTGGGGTGTTTGTACCTCCCAGGGGACAGACATTTCACAGTGTCTAGAGACATTTGTGTTTATCACAACTTGGGGGCTAATACTGCATCTAATGTGTATAGTCCGTGGATACTGTTTAACATCCTACAGTGTTCAAGGTATTCCCCCAGAGCAAAGACTTACATGGTTCCAAATGTCACCCATGCTAAGTTTGAGGAACCCTCAACTAGTTGAATCAGATTCATCTTTCATCCTGTAGAATGTCCCCCCTTCTCTATTTCTCTCAGCATGATGTAGTCTTCTCTCTTACTGCCTTCTAAGTAGATGAACCTTTCTAAATAACAGTAGTGATGATGACGTTGGCGCTGGTGATGTTCATGGCTGATATCTATTGAGTACCAATTATGGATTGGATAATTGTATATACAATATCCCACTCTTAAAACATCCTGTGTCGTTCTAAAATAAATTCATTGAGTAGGAATTATGATTTTTTATTGATTTTATTTATTTATTTTTAGAGAGCGAAAGGGAGGGAAAAAGAGAGGAAGAGAAACATCAGTCGGTTGCCTCTTGCACACCCCCAACCCAGGGATCTGGTCCACATCCCAGGCATGTACTCTGACTAGGAATTGAACCAGTGACCTTTCGGTTCACAGGGCAGTGTGCAATCCACTGAACCACACCAGCCAGGGCTGATTTTGTTTCTTCATTAATAAATACAAGTGTCTATATCCAAAGCCTGGGCCTTTCCTTTAAGGAGAAAAAGGCACTCCATTGCCTTTTTCTTCTTAAAATAGATTATATTGTTGGACATAAGTACTTCAGGGTTTAGACAACCTCCATGAACACGAACAGAAAACAGTGCTATATTTCTGTATTCAAATTTTATTTGGAAAGTTGCTTTTCCAACCATCATTAGCTCAAAACTAGCTTTTGTGAGAGTCTGGGATTGAAAAATTGATGTTTGCCTCCTTTTTCCACATCAGGAAATAAGGTCAATGGCCAGCCCCATGCCTTTCCTGTTAATAATAGCTTCTGCCTTCCATTAGCACATGTAGGTATTTTCCCTTTCTGTCATTTCACCTCCTGCTTAATTTGCCTTGGGATGGAGCTCCCACTGTTCTGAAAGGGAGTAACCTATGGACAGAGGTTGAAAAGGGAAAGAGAGGTGCAAGAGCAGAGCAAAAATGGAGTCTGGAGGAGACTATGAACATGAGATGAGAGCAGCAGCCCAAAGGCCAACCAGGAAAATCACTGGGGCTTGAGGTTCATGAGCCGAGCCTCACTCCCATTTCATTGTGTTGCCTTAGTGGTGTTCATTCACCCAGCAAAGATTCATCGAGCTCCGTGCAGCATGCCTGGCAGTCTTCTAGGTGCCAGGACACAGCAGTGATCAAGAAAGATAAGACCTCGGACTCAAAGAACCTATAAAATAAAAGTACTTTTACAGTGTAATGAAAGGGAACCAGCATTATGGAGAGCAATAGCCCAGCAGAGGATGGGGAGTGCTGGAAGGGAGATTGCACATTGTCAATGAGGCGTTAAGAATAGATCTGCCAGTGAAGGTGACTTGGCAGATTTGAGGGAGGTTAGGGCAAGCCATCAGGGTATGGACACTGAGGAGGGAAGGTACATGGTAAATTGGAGGAATGGTAAGGAGACTTGTGTGGCTGCATGGGGGTGAGCCACGGACAGAGGTCAGAGGCGAGTGGGGAAAAGGCCAGCTAGCACAGTGTCTGTAGGTCTTGGGGAGGGTTGTGGCTTTTACTTAGGTCAGGTCAGGATGGGGAATCATTTGGAGGGATATGAGCAGGGGAGCCATAAGAGCTGTGTGATTTGATCCCTCTTGATGTTGAGTTGAGAAGAGAATGTCAATTCTATAGGAAGAGAGGGACCTAGTCATATACATTTCTTTCTCCTTTGAGACTGTCTCCTCCCTTTCCTCCCCCAAGCCAAAAGATAACCACCTGTATGAGAGTATCTTTGGGAGTTTGAAGAGTGATCTTCATCTGCATCGTAAGACCAGGAGAGACATGAATGATTATCTGTTCCTGCTCTCTCGTTTTTCCCGATAAGCAAACCAAGGAGTTTATTGTTTATCATTGTTGCATACTTATTGGGAGTTCATGGTCTGCCCAGCTTTGCAGTAGTTTCAGGCAAAACTATGACAAAACAGTCTTGCCCTCGAGGAACAGCCAGGTGAGCACATCAACAATGTCAAAAGGGCATATGTAGTGTGATAGATGTGTGCCTGGTACCACTGAGGTATAGAGGAGAGACCTCCAAAGAGCCAACTCAGCCTGGAAATCAGGAAAGGCCTCCTGGGTGAGGGAACCAAACATCAATTTCCTACTTCAATTCTGGCCGGGGGCCTCAGCCCAGCTGGCTCTCCTGCCTCATATGTTCAGACCTCTTCTTTCTACAATATGGTACCTTCTAGGAGGCAGATGAGCTTCATGTGAAAAGAACTCCTGAATGCAGGGAGTGGTACTCCAATAACTTGGAAAAAATGTAACACAGAGGCTGAATTTGTGACAAAATTATAGATTGACAGACATAGTAGAGATTTGAAAGACTGTAATTCCTTGGCTCTCCAAACCTTCCCAGTCATAGTGGCCACTGCATCCTGGCATTTAGACTTGGTTTTCTCAGGGTGATATGAATACTTCTGAGAAGGTGTAATACACTGCTTATTCATAGAGCCTCCCAAAGAGCAGGAGAGTGATGATTTAATAAATGAAACAGTAAATACAAATCCACTTACCCCAGTGTACTTGTTCTTGATGTCCTTGTTCTCATCTAAAGACATTAATTTACTCAACATCCTTGGGTGCGACTGGTAAATGGCAATATTATCCTTTATTGTGCAGAAGAGAAATTGAAGCTGGGTTGTCCCCTAGCCCAAACTTCGGGACAGGCACAGTTGACTTTCTTCACTTTTCTAGATCTCCTTTTTATTCCGTCTTCCTGCCTTTCCACAGTCACCTCATATCGCTAGTTCCAAAGGCTCACTGCTGTGCTCACAAGCATTTCCCAGACTTGCCAGTCAATGAGCTGCCAATCTTTCCCCTGACCGTGACCATGCCGACTGCCCATTAACACTCGGCAGGAAGTGGGGGTGGTTAAGAGTATGTCCTCCGGGTCAGATTGAACTCTGCTCTTGTGAGTGTGAGTAGGTACTTGCCAACTCTATGTCTCAGTTTTCTCAATTGTAAGACACTTATGACCAGGATGCCTGCCTTCTAGGTTTGTTGCATTGATTAGCTGAAAGTATACATAGACACAAACATGATTCTGCAGCCAGGCTGCATGGGTTCAAATCCCAGTTCACCACTTTGTTGCTGTGGAACCTTGTCTGTGCTTCTGCCTCAACTAAGTTTTTCTATAGGTATAATTATCAGCAAAGGGATGATGAGTTTAAAAGGATGTGCCATGTGTCTGAGGTTTTACTCAAACTGACTCACAGAATTAGAAGCAAACACCATCATCATCTAGTCCAGGGATGGCAAATTGCAACTCCTGGGCTAAACCTGCCTGTATCTTCATAGCTAAGATTTGGGGCGGGGAGGGAATCAGGAGAAGAATATTTCATGACCTGTGAAGATTATATGAAGTTCAGATTTCCTGGTGCATAAATGCAGTTTTATTGGAACACAGGCATGTTCTTTTATTTATTTACCTATTATCTGCGCCTCTTGATACCGTGGCAGATATGAGTAGTTGCTATAGAGACTAAGTAAGAGTCACAAAGCCTGAAACGTTTGTTCTCTGGCCCTTTACAGAAAACATTTCCCAATCCTTGACCCTAGCCCAATAAAAAGATTATCCGTTTGAATATTTTCTGCATTGGCAAGCTTCTATGTTAAGCCACTTGCTCTACAGTCTGAGGAAGTTCTCCCAAATAACCCACAGAGAAAGTCTGCCTCCTTGTACTTCCTCCTGATTGGTCCTAATTCCTTCATTTGGAACAGCAAATACGAGGCTGATTCTTCATCCACAAACCAACACTTTAACCATGCCCCGTCAATTCTCTTGTCCAGATCTGTCATCTGTAGACCTCTGAGCTATGCCTCGCGGGTTCCAGACTGCTCAGCATCCAGGTTACCTTCTTGTGAAAGCACATCTAGGCTAAGTCCACCCTTACCTGCTCTCACGAGCTCTGCCCTCTCTTTCTGTAACACTCACTATGCCGGCAATGACCGACTCAAGACTGGAATTCTATGATAGCTTAGAAGTCTCACAAGGACAAGGACCTCTTTTCCTGTATCTCCAGTACCAAGCGTGGTGTCTCACGCTGATGGCCCAGTGATTTGTTTGAGGCTGTACAGTGACTGATCTGTAATATAGCTCCTAATGTATTACATTCAGAAATGGATATAATAGTCTAAATCGTACCTGAATTCTGCACTTCTGTTGTTACTGCCCGTGACCATTTCTTTATTTTTATAAATAAATTATATAGCCAATTCACGTGGAAATTTTTGCAATGGGAAACATGTAGGTGTCTTTTATTATTTTTTAAAGATTTTATTTATTTATAGAGGGAGGGAAAAGGAGAGGGGGAGAAATATCAATGTGCGAGAGACACATTGATCGGTTGCGTCTCGCATGCCCCCAGCCGGCGACCTGTCCTGCATCCCAGGCATGTGCCCTGACTGGGAATCAAACCAGCAACCTCTTGTTTCACAGGCCGGCACTCAGTCCACTGAGCCGCACCAGCCAGGGACACGTAGGTTTCTTGTAAATGAGTGATTGGGAAGCTAAGCTAGGTCTCATCTCTTCATTCCGTTCATGTAAAATGGATTTGTTGAACTTCCATATATATTCTTATTTAATTTTATTTTGTTCATTTCAGTACTTTGTTCCAGTTTACGGAGAGACTTTAACCTTACCTCTATTATCTAATATGTTGTGTGCCCTTTGAGTAACTAACAAGCTGGACAAGGATTCTATGTCCTCAGTGGTATTGATATCCAACCTGGGCCCGTGGCGAAGCCACTGGAATCTTCCCTGCAGCTTGATCAACACCCAGTCATCAGAACACTCTGTTTAGCGTGTATTTGACAGGAACCGTTGCAATCGATGCCTAAGCCAAAAGAAGTGAAAGGAATTGGGGCCAGAACAGGAGTGGGAATTCTTTGGGGTGTGAGAACTGTAAATACCCGGAACCCTCCAGAAAATAGCTACCATCTCCTTTGCTAAAATGAAGGATGGCTTCTAATCGACATATGCGTGTATGAGTAAGGAAATTGACCTGAGTTTCCATTATATGTCACAGTGACGATGGAATCAGAACTTACAAAACTTGATATCGTATCTCAGTCTCATTAATTTGGAGGATGTTAGAATGGAAGGGGACCGACAGAGACACAGACAAATCCCTCATTGTTCATACCCGCATTCAGGCCTGATGAATGGAAGGAGAGATGCAACCTACATACTTACTTTACAGCCTGGTAGGTAAAAGTCAGTTTTTTAAAAGATTTTATTTATTTATTTTTAGGGAGAGGGAGAGAAACATCAATGTGCGGTTGCCTCTTGCGTGCCCCCTACTGGACACCTGGCCCGCAACCCAGGCATGTGCCCTGACTGGGAATCGAACCAGTGACCCTTTGGTTCTCAGGCTGGCACTCAGTCCACTGAGCCACACTAGCCAGGACAATTCTTTACTTGATTTTGACAAGACCAACTTCTCACTGAAATAACAACCAGCAAACCCTTTTGGGAGTTTAAAGTTTGCAATAGGCATGGGCCCCCGAAGCTTGATATGTTCCATTTGAGTTATGTATTTATTTGAGCAAAATTTCTCCTTTGAACCATAAATCCTACTTCCAAATGACTGTAAAAGGTGCAATGCTGGTGAACGTGACTCAGCATGGAGGAAGGGACATATGCTCCGGGATGGCTGGGCCTGGGTTCAAATCGCAGGCCTGCCACTTATGAGTGGAGTCAACCAGGACAAGTTGCTTCAGCACTTGGAGCAACAGTTTCTTCATTTGTCTTTGATAATTTGGATCAATACTGTCTAGCTCAAAAGTAGACGAACTATTGCACACACGTAAAATCAGGCTTGCTTTGTAAATAAAGTTTTATTGGGACACAGCCATGCCCAGTCATTTACATATTGCCCACCATTGTATTTGCAATACTGAGGCTCAGCTGAGCAGTTTCAACAGAGACTGTGTGTCTGCAAAGCCTGAAGTTATTTACTATTCAGTCCTTTACAGGAAAAGTTTGTCAACCTCCACTCCACCTTGAAGATTTGATGGGCATAAAGGGAGTTAATATATGTAAATCTCATCTGAAATCAGATCTTGAAGGTGCCTATTCATTTCTAGACCCAATAAACTGTTTTTAACAACAATAATACTAAAGCTTGGATTCATTCAACATCTGATGCACGTACATATAAGAGGATAATTTCATTCTTACAACAGCCTAGGTCGCGATAATTTGCATTTTGTATATGAAAAAGTGGAGTTTCGGCAAGATTAAGTAACTTCCTCCAGGTCATACAGCTAATTAGGAGAATTGGTGATAAAAATATAAATTTGACAGCTGGTTCGGTCATTTTCCTAAAATTTAAACATCCATTTTATACTACGTAAGACATTTTGCAGGACAGTTTTTGAAGCATCTAAAAAAAGTGGCTGAGCGTTTAAGCAGGTGAATAAACCTCAAAGGCCAGAGTGTAAATTTATTCTCAATGTTCGCTATCAGTTGTTTTCTAAAAGCTTTTATATTCTTATCATCCTTGTCTTCCCTTCTTTATCATCCCTCTGTTTTCCTCTTTTTTCTTAATCTTCAGTTGCCTTTCTTCCCCTTGGGAGCTTTCCGCTGTCTTTCGCAGTCAAGAGCATTTTGTAAGGGTGGGTAACACGCATCCCCGCCATCTGTGGAATGGAAGGCACGTGGTTGAAAGGAGTAGCTGAGCATTGCCACGCACCTCTGCTGAGGCTCACTGGTGCCAGTGCTGTTGACTGGAAAGTGTCCTTCATATTCATGAAACACTGCTGTCCCTAAAGACAAGCTGCTGGCTTTGTGGCTTCTTCTTTTAGGACATAGCTCACAGCTCTGAGGAACATCTTTAAGGATGGAAAAGCAACTTGATGGTCACTTCTTGTGATGGGTTGTGGGCAGGAAGGACTTCACCATTACGGTTGTATGTTTGTTGGCATCTGGATGTATGTTTCCAGGTATGGTCTTCCACCATCTGGTGTTCACACAGATGGTCATCCAGCCCCTGGAGGGTGTTTGTGTAGATGGTCATTTGGGGGTGAGCCTCCACGGAGAGGGAGCCTGATCAAACTTTAGCGCAGGTGCAGCATGGGAAAGTATTTCTGCCTCTATTGCGCTCCAGTAGCCTCCTCTTACTTTTCTCTGTATTGGTGCTGGTTCTGTTCTCTGAAGCTTCCCGAATGAAGTCTCATCCCTCCTCTGCATGGTTGCTCTTCAGAGTATTTCATGAGCCTTATTTCATCCTCCAAAGCCTTCATTTTTCCCATGATAGAAATTGCACAGTCCTTCAAATGGTTCTCATAAGACAAGATTCTGACCCCTTATTATCCGGTGGTTGCTTATATTGATCCATTCCAGTACATCATTGCTTTTGTTTTCCAAGTGTTATCATTTCTGATTTCAAAGGTAATGACTATTCATTGTATAAAAAACTTGGACAACATTTCACTCCAACAGAAAAAAATGAAAGGTAGGAAAGAAAGGAGGAGGAGAGAAGGGAGGAAACTCACCCATTCTCTGAGTACTCAGGTAAACACTTTAAAAATTGTAGTCCGTTATTTCGTCTTTGTGTGTGAGGACCCAGCATATGTTCTTAAGGACCGCATTCAGTCCGTTGAATGGATACATGAGCATTGATCTGTGGGTCTTGAAATCAACTTAATTTTCTTAGTTCTCAAGTCAAGCATTTCCTTAGTACCTAAGCACATTTAACCAGTGTGTAGACAAGAGGCCCATTTACAAATGTTATAAGATATATATGATGAGATATGCCTCTCTGTGTGTATATGTGTGTGTGTGTGTGCTATAAAACATACCAGACACAGAATATTAACAACTGAACCAAAACCAAAAACAAAACAAAGCAAACAACTAGAACAGGAACAGAATCACAGAAATGGAGATCACATGGAGGGTTATCATCAGGGGAGTGGGTAGGGAGAGAGAGGGAAAAGGTACAGGGAGTAAGAAGCATAAATGGTAGGTAGAAGATAGATAGGGGGAGGTTAAGAATAGTATAGGAAATGTAGAAGCCAAAGAACTCATAAATATGACCTGTAGACAGGAATTAAAGAGGGGGTGTGGTGGGAGGGAGTGGGGTGCAGGGCGGAGGGGAGGGGGGGTTAGATGGGACAACTGTAATAGCATAATCAATAAAATATATTTAAAAAAAAACAACATACCAGACACAGAATAAAATCATTTAAAATGAAAGCTGTCACTACTTTGATTCAAGCAGACCCATGGTTATGTGTATGTGTCCTTTACAGGTAATGAAAAGTAATTCCAAATAGGTCTTACCACCCCATTTTTAGTCCTTCTATGTTCCGGTCCTCTTCAGTATCTGTTCCTTGCAAGGTGATGAACTATATTTAGATGTTGGCCTTTTCTCCTTTGTGCATGTAAAGGCGAGCCCTGTAGAACACTTGGTAGCATGGTTTATCTGCTGCTCTCCAACACCTTTCAGATTCCTCGGCGTTCCGCGTGCTCCTTATAAGTAGGACGTGTGTGTGTGTGTGTGTGTGTGTGTGTGTGTGAGAGAGAGAGAGAGAGAGAGAGAGAGAGAGAGAGAGAGAGAGAGAGAGAGAGAAAGAAAATGCCGCACTGCCAGGGTTCCTGCCCTAGGGTTCATGGATGCCTCAAAGTCAACAGGTGTTTCTGGGGCGGTGGTTTGGAACCCATGGAAATTGAGCACTTTTTCCCTGGAAACAGGGCCATTACCAGCCTTTCTTATGACCCATGATGATTCCCTTTGAGTGACTTAGTAAAACCTTCCGCAGGGTTCAGTTGGTGCGCTCAGCATGATGCTGTCATCATGGTGAGGCAGAGGCCCCCACGCGGGTGTAATCTGAGGTTGCATTACACTTTCAAGGTGATGGCCTTTCCTTACATGAAGTGACTCACAGAGTATCAGGTAATAGTTTGTACATGCGAAGGTGCTTTCAGCATCCTGCCAGGCTTTTTCTGCGATTTGTTTCTCAGATCCCCCTGGGAGGTGTGTTGAAAGTTCTGAGGTGTTCCCTTCCATGGCACCACATGGCACCTGCCACGTTTTCCTCCTCTTTCTGTCTTTCCCCGTTATAGACAACCTAGGCCTTGAAAAGCTGGAATGTCATGGGCCCCACATACCTTCTGGTCCCCATGGTAAATGACACTCTAGACATGCCTGTCACTTCCCACTACCCTGAGTCCATAGAGCTGGGGCCATGGAAGCTGCTTTGTGTCCCCTTCAGAAGTGCGTGGGATGCTTCTTCCCTTCCCCTCTTTCCTTCCTGTCACTGAAAGTGGAAGCTTTACCTTTGCCCCACTGGCTCTATTTCTCTTCCCCTTTCTTTCTCATCTTTCCCTGCTGTCTCCCCACTCCCCTGCCTCCTTAGATAAGAAGATACTACTTAAGTATCTTCTGTTTCTTAATGCAAAAATCAATATATGAATTAGAAAAATTGTGAACTTTCTATAAACAAAAAAAAGTTCAAAAATAAAACTCTCCGATATTCTACTACCCAGAGAGAATGAGAATTTACATTTTGGTGAATAGTCAGTGAATATTCTTCCAGTAGAAAGATGTTCTTCTTAATCTCTTTCCTTTGCATGTCTCTGGGAACTTGGATTATTGGTGATTTGCTTCTTAACATTAAGGGTTAATTACGTTAATTAGTGGGCAGGGATGCTGTTTGTGGCTAGAACCTATCATACTAAAGGCCAGGGGAGAGGTGGTACAATAATATATTATATATTTATTCTTTTCAGTGTTGTCCTCTCTCTTCATTGACTAGTAAAGTACCTAATATGATTATTTCAAAACTATTTATTATCTATTGGGTAGCCCAGACTTGTGTCATTATATAATTTATTTGCTAAAAAGTTTTAATCAGTGTCTGATGAGTTTTATACGTACATGCCAAGAGTTATATTTCTTAATAATTTTAAAGGTGAGGGCACCCATGTGCGCTTCAATTTTTGTCATATTTAAATATCTGAAAATCATAAATTATTAAGTGCTCAGAATCATTTTATTGAGCACTTGCTGTGCACTAGACACCGTGCTAAATACTTACACACTGTTCTCACCTTCAGACAAATAAACTAAGGCTTCTAGAGGTTGAATTACTTGTCTAAGACAACACAGAGAGGAAGTGGCTGACCTGGGCCTTGAACTCAGGTCTGTGGACCCCTCCTTGCCCTGCAGACATGCTGGAGCTGGAGCCTGTTGCTAATGCTCGTTCTTTATTTTTGTTTCCGAGGATGGTCTTGTTTAGTGTAGGGGAAGCTAAAATCCTGGCTGTGAATTACCTTGTCACTTGACAAGCAGAGCTGCTCTTAAAACAGAGTTCACTTATTTGCATAGTTATCAGTATGCTGGCAAAGTCCCCTCCACACTCTTGTGTTTCTTTCCATCACCGTTTGCTGTTGGCTTTTGTGCATGAGAAAAGCTGTCTCTGTCTTCTGGAGGATGCTGAGTTTTTGTCTCTGCTTTTGTTGATTGAGACATCCGGGCCCTGATTTCCTTGGTACTTGCTCCTCCCGCTCTGGCATTGGCTCAAGCCGTACCTGCGGCATCATGTTACTTTCCTGTGCTAAAAATAACCGAGATCCTGGGTGAGACTTCATATATAATTCATGGTTTTGATTTATTAATCTCTCCATTAAGCCAGAAAATGACATTTTTGCTGGCTGCATTCCAACCTGCATTATCTTAGACATTTAGAATTTGCATTAACTTGAATCCCCTCTGTGTTCACGTGCGTGTGTTTGTGGTTTTAGTAACGTCAAAATCATTGCTGTGTATACCTCCCTAATCTTTCACTTAACCCCTGACTTCACATTCGTGACGTGGATATAATATCTGAAAGAAGCAACATAAATGCACGTGGATGATACTAAAAATACAGAACCAGAATGAAAAAGAATAGTGTTATCTTTTTTGTATAGCCTTAGAGTTAAATTTCTATTCAGCAGGGGAGGAAGGGCAACCGTTGAAGCCAATTCATTCATTCAGCATAGAGTTAGTGAGCTCCTCCCAAGTGCTAGGACCTGTAACAGGGGCGTCCAACTCCTTTTCACCGGGGACCACATCAGCCTCGCGGTGGGCTTCCAAGGGCCGAATGTCACTTTAGGACTGTGTCCATGTAACTGCTCCTTAACAGTTCAGCGAGAGCTCGGCACTGCCGCCGGGTAGAAACAAGGTGGATGGCCCGCGGGCCTTGTGTTTGCCGCCTGTGCTGTAGTAGGATGATCAAGATGAGGGAACTTTAGATAATAGTTCAACTTTCATGCCGCCTCCTCTGTCTTTGAAGGAAACTGGTATCTTTTCCCACGCTTATATTTGCATCAGAGTTAGTTTCACTCACCCGAGATTTTTCAAGTCAGCTTAGAGAGAATGAGCACATTTTCACTGCTTCATAAGACACTTCTCTGGGAGCTATGCCTTCAGGGCCATGCCAGCCGCTGGGATGCCACCACCTGCTATGGAGCCCTCAACACTGCCGCTGCTGCCGCCGCCGCCACGGCCACCACTGCCAACACCGCCACCACCGCCAACACCACTTTTCCTTGGGCATGATCAGGCTCTTCAGAGCAGTAAGGGAAGACAGGGCGACAACATAGCAGTCACAGAAGGAGGAGACCCACCATCATCGTCGTGTTGCTCTGCCTTGTGATTCTACCTGCAAATCTTTGGAATTCGGATACCCCAGCACCCCAAACCCCCTTGAATGGAAACAAGGCCACTTAGTGCGTTTTACAGTTGTTTCTTTGTGTCCTTAATGTAATAACCCTTCTCATTGTTGAGTTGCCAAGTTCATTTGTTTAATATAACATAGGTCAGTTTTTAGGAGTCATATTAATAATTGGGGTTGGGAAAATCAGGGGCACCAATGAAGCCAGACAGGTAATCAAAATCTGGGGAATTCTTTTTTCCCCCCAATGTCTAAGTACTTTTAATAAAATATGCATAAAATGGTTAGAAAAAAATAAACAAAGGGTAAATTACAGAGTGTTCACATTATTACTGTCTTCTTAATCCCCTTAGTAACACATCAAAATCGATTTCCTTCCACAAGCCTGCTTAACTCTCTTTGACCTACGCACTTCCCTTTGCCTGATTTTCATTCTTATACTCCATCGTTGCCTTGTCTGCATACTAGTAAGTGGGGTTACCCACTGGAACTCTTTGTCCAGAAGCATTAATTAACCCGTTAAGCCTGCATGTAAGTGACCAGCAAAGAAGACAGACTTTTATAAAAAGTGTTTTTTACCCCGCCTTTCTTCTCTTTTTTTTTTATACTGAATTGCTAAATACTTTTTCTAAAAAAGAAAGAAAGAAAGAAAGTCTACAGCAGGCCACTGTTGGCTATTAACACACCTAGTAATGAGCAAAAACCGGTTCCAAGACACCCGTGGGGCATTGGCATTGTCAGCGGAAGCAGAAAGGCCTCCTGCGTGTGTCTGGGGGACTCGGTGAGAACATCTTTGCCACTGAGGAGTGGAGGTGGCGGCAGGCTTGTCTTGGATGTCCAGGCCTGTGTCATTATGTTCCAAATCCTAAGTCGTCCAGTGGGAAAAAAATGGTGTTGGCTGGTCATTGTCTCGCAAGAGCTGTGAGTCTGCTCAAACTAGCTCACGGAAAGAGGGGGCTGTAATACGTTGACACTGCGCAATCGCTGTGGCACAAGGGTCAAGGAGTGGCCTGGCTTCCTGAGAACGGGAGGAGGGAAGACACCGAGCCTGAGAGCTCCCTGTTCGTCCCTCTGCAATTCTTCGTTAGCAACCGCAGGACCGCCGCCAGTTCTGCTGGCAGCGGCGTTGGCCACTACGGGGACTTAAGAGGGCCAGACCCAGCTCTGTGGCCTTACAGCTTCATCGGCCACCATCGACAGACTGCATTTTCTGTGACTCTGAGTTCAAATTCTCAAGTAAAAGGATTTGGCTGATCTTTGGCTTGACAACAGTGGTTGTTCTCTTTGGCCTGCAGCACTGGGTCTGGGATCGGGCCACATATTATGAAACTGAACATTTGCCCCGCACATCCAAGGGGGCTTTGAGTGAAGTCACCTTGGCCCCAACCCTTTCACTTTAAGAAGTTCTGTGTGATATATGTATTTGAGATTCATCTTTGATAATCTAGAAGAAGAATATGTTAACACCCTAGAGCTGCGTCTCTGCCGCCTTCCAATTTTAGTGGCTAGTTCACTATGATACACGAGGGGAATTATCAGTTTTATCTTAAAATTCACATGTTACTGATGATCGATGTCATCAGTATGAAATGAGGGAAAATTAAGAATTAATTCTTATAATCATATATACCATGTATAATATAGTTAAAAATCAACTGTATTAGAGAGTCTGGGTGCACTTTGGACCTGCAAATTTAAAAAAGCATATGGAAGAATTGGAGGGGGTCTATGAAAAGCTAAGGAAATTATAGCAGGCAAAGAAAATAAAATGTGAGTTTC
This sequence comes from Macrotus californicus, assembly GCA_007922815.1. NCBI lineage: Eukaryota > Metazoa > Chordata > Mammalia > Chiroptera > Phyllostomidae > Macrotus > Macrotus californicus. The sequence continues at coordinate 8,283 of VMDR010007395.1, read as the reverse complement.
AAATTAAAGAAGAGGATAGGCTTGTTTAGTCTGAAGAAGAGAAGACAGAGGAATGATGTGAGAATTTTCCCAAACATGTGAAGTTGAAACAGGAATATATTACATTGAGTTAATCTCTACAGCCTTGATGTAATATGCAACAGAATATAGATTTAATGACAGCATTAACTCAACCTTTCAGACTGCACTGCTATGTGTTGAGAAATTCACTATATGTGTGTGTATAATAAATGCATCTGTAGGAGCAGAATGTGGTACCACGTCACAGGAGTGTAAATTAGACTTGGTTGAGATTGCCTGAAGCTCTGTGAGGCTGAGGTCAGTTCTATGATATTTAGTAGAAATGAGAGACAGAAGTAAGGAAATTTTCAAAGCATGTTTTTCTTAATGAATTAATCCAGGGGTGACCACATGAACTGTGCTCTCTAAGGGGCATTCAAAAGAGTAGCAAGAGTTATCAATCTTTGATTTTTCTTTCGTATAGTGGGAATTATGAATGAAAGGTAAAAGCTATATTTTTTTCAATAATAAAGTAAGATTCTGAGTGACTCTGTGAGAGAAGGGAGAAAGAGGGTATGAAGAGAAATGGGGAAAGGATGGAGGAGATTTCTGTTAGAGAAATTAACAGACTTTTTGTAGGTATTGTGCCAGTGTGAGTCATTTTTCTCCACGCCTCTCCTTGGAGATTTCTCATCAGATTGTCACAACATATCTGTCTCTGGTTATTGAGTCATGGAGTCGGATGTCTGTTAGGGTGCATGGAAAATGCTAAGTATAGCCTCAAGGTGGGATTGGAAAAGAGCTGAGGTCACCCGCGGAAAGCAAAGTGCTCAGATTATCTGTATTTACCTACCCAACAGCAGACTAAGTAGGTATGTCCGTGCAGTGTCTGGACCAAGGAAGAATTTTGATTGGGTAGAAGAAAACCCAAGATGGAGTTTCCAAAGTGATTTATTACACGGCATTGGGTGAAGTAAATAAACTTCGTGTGCCATAGTTTCTTCTTCAGATGAGCATAGTGTATGTACCTCACCTACGTCGGGATCCAATAATGTATGATCACTCAAGAGAAAACACAGGCACGTACTATCACAAGTCCTACCGCTCAGTACCGAGAACCATTGAGAACTAAGCAGGCAGTGGGTACTGTGGCAAGGTCTACCTTGTCCACTTGAAAGGTGATCTGGGATCCTGGGCCTCCCCCAACTCATTCAGCGGGGCTGTAAGGTGAAAATTACTTTCATAATCATATAACCTTATCTGTTTTTTTTTCCAATTTCATTCTCTGACAAAGACCTGGTGGAGTTTTCTGGAGGTTACATGGCATGTGATAGCACAACAGATTGAATGTAGAAGTAGACATGAGAATGCAGTTGTCTCCTTCAAGCTAGATCTTAAAGCAATTCACAAAAATATAAAACAGAGCCACTCCTAATAATTTTTTCTTTAGGAATCACATCTAATTAGTTTTCATTTAAAAGCATATGTTAGCATATAATGGGTTTGTTTTTATTTTAAAAGATTTAATAAATATTTAAACATTTTCCATTTTAATTTGTAACATAGTGATATTAATAGATATTTCTCATACAAGCAAAAAATTTTTGAGGTTTTCTGTCATCATTGAGCGTATAATGGGGAATTGGAAATGAAGTTGTTGATGAACCACTGCTCCAGCACTTCACCTCGGGGTTGAGGGGGGCACTTTGCATAAAGTGATCCACACACATTCTGTCTTTCCTTCCTCCCGTCATGATCTGATGGCAGCGGTGGGACCCTCGGGACAATCCCTCAGAGAGTGTAGGTATTTGGGATCCCTCTTAAACTGACACAAGATGGAGTTTAACTGTGTGCTTGGTTCCCCAGGCAATGCCGTCAGACCCCGGTCTCACAGCGCATCCCATTCCTGTGCTGTGTAGATTGTCTAAGGCGACTCAGCTCTAGGTCAGAAGTTGATGGCACTTTAGGCTTCAGGAAGGGTCCTGAGGAAGATTTGGACTTGATGACAAAGCTTGGTCTTGTAATATTAGCAGCCTTCCCTGTAAGTCTCCCAGCTTGTGCTATTCACAGTATTCAAATATCAGCCTCAGAATAGCTGTTATTGACTCTCATGACATGTGAGACATTGGTCAAGGCAATTTACATGGGTTAAATGTCACAACACTCTTAGGACTTAGTTATAGTTATTAGCCTCGTTTTCTGTATGAGGAAATTGAGGCACACATGTAAGTAAATTTGTCCAAGCTCTCACATCTAAAATGTAGCAGGAATTCCATTCCAACACAGGTACTCTGGCTCCAGGTTCCGTGACATTAAACACTATATTTTATTACTCTCTCTATAGACTTGATGACTATAATTTTCCCCCTTAGCCATGTATTCGGAAGGGTAGGCTAACTGCTGTAACAACCAACCTAAACTTTACAGAAGATTAATAGAAATGCTGTTCCTTTGAGTTCTAGGGCAAAGTGGATTGCTGAGGCCTCTGTGGGGTCATTCAGAGACTCAGGATATTTCCAAGTTGTGGCTCATCCTTTGCAGGCCTTTGGCGTTCTCTTCAGCCAGTTGATGGAGAAAGAGACAGTGGAAGTTCACATAGGGTTTTATAGGCCAAACCAGCCTCCCCACCAATATTTCATGGCCTAAATCACTCTTATGGCTACACCCAATGGCAAGGGATGCTTGAAAATAAAGTCTAGCTGCCCAGAAGGAAAAGGGTAAGAGTTAAGAACAATTCCATGAGCACTCGGAAAAGTTGTTCTGTTAAGAAATAATGCAGAGGTTATGGGAATATTGCCAGGGGCTGAGTTCACAGGTCAACTGATACTTGCGAAGGTCTACCAGTAAAGAATTCAATATCCCCAATATGGGAGGTTCTTTTCTTTAAGGCCTCTAAGACCTAGGTCCTCAGGTATAAGTATCTACGAGCCTTGGGTTAACTATCAAGATTATATAATTGTTGATGCTAAGAAGGCCATGTAACATCCTAGTGAAAATTAGAAAATGATCTTGTTGTCCTCAGTGCTATGCTATGTTCTGGAAAATTTCCTGAGCAAATAGACAGATCTAAATTTTTCAATAATATAACGTGAATGTGCCTTCTAAAACTGTGCAGTATACTTCCGGCCCAATTGTACAAGGATGGCCTGCCTCTATGCTGACAAAGGACCCCCAGCCCTGTAGTCCTTATAGTTCGGCTCAGCTTTCCAGTAATGTTGCTTTGAATGTACCCGGAGAGCTTAACTGAGTCATAGCTCAATTTTCTTTAAATGTTCCTCTTCCTGGTTCCTACTATTTGTCTGATGGACTGTAGCAACTCTCATCATTGCCTGACTTTAGTAGAAAAAAAAAAAAAACACCAGTTGGCCCTGAATGGTGTGGCTCAGTTGGTTGGAGCATCAGCCCACAAAGTGAGGGGTCACCGGTTTGATTCCCAGTGAGGACACATGCCTGGGTTGGGGGTTTGGCTCCCTGGTCAGGGCACCTATGAAAGGCAACCTATTAATGTTTGTCTCTCACATTGATGCTTCTCTCTCTTTCTCCCTCCCTTCTTATCTCTTTTAAAAATTAAATAAATATTTTTTAAAGAGACTGATTGGCTCTTCCTCAAGTCACAGACACCTAGTTTTGGAGTCCCAACTTCTGGTTCCGACAGGCTTTCACAGCACACATGGTTAGTGTAGAAAATTGTTCTGTATCAGGGCTCCCAAACCTTCACACTATTGAGAACAGTTAAGGTGGGTAAATCTTTGTTGTAGGGCCTGTCCTGTACATTGTAGGGTACTGAGCAGCACGCAGTACGCCTGGTTTTTACTCTCTAGAGTCCAGTAGCAACTCCGCTTCCCAGTTGTTACACTAAAAAAAAGTTTCAGACATTGCTGGATGTCTGCTATGGGGCAACATTGCCCCCAGTTGAGAATCACTGGAGGCGGGGAATGGCCTGGAGTGTAGTTATTACCTCTCACATTTGTTGGGTTAAAATACTCATCTAATGGGCTGTTGTACTTGTGCTACTTGGGTTAGAGCAGTGGAGTTCATTCTTGCTTTGTATCTCTCTTCCTTCTCTACCCTCCCACCCTGGCCACCTACCCTTGCAATTCAGAGGAGTGGACATGGAGTCACCATTCCCTCCTACTGGGGACCTGGCCCACAACCCAGGCATGTGCCCTGACTGGCAGTTGAACTGGCAACCCTTTGGTTTGCAGGCTGGCACTCAACCCACTGAACCACACCAGCCAGGGCCAAATAAATAAAATCTTTTTTAAAAAAAAATAAGGTGTGAAATTAAAAGTAATAAATGTATTATTAAATGTCTACAAAAATGAATGGTATTACAATATAGTAACCAGTTGACTGAAACTCAATTGTTAGAGTTATTTACATTTTAATAGAATTTAACTCAAAAGCACAAAATTCAGAATTATATTTTGAAAATTCTTTCAAAAATTGTATAGCAATGTCTCTTTATGCATGATGGGTGTATGTTTTAATATATTCAATATAACGTGTGGTGGTCGAAGTGGTGAAGCTCCAGAGCAGAGCGCCCCCTGTAGTATAAAGGTGTTTAGCTCATAGTTATAGCCACATCTATTGCACAATGCCTTCCAGGCAGTAAATGCTCAGTGTGTACTGAATGAAAGAATGAGTGAATCAATGAATCAGGGAGTGTTCTCTTCTACCAAGACCCACTGCCCAATTAATTTCTGCTTCGCTTAGTACTTTTTCCAGGCTGCAAATCAGCTGGCATCTTATCACCCACATTTCCCTCGAGACAGAGTGACCTCAGGGGTAGTGACAAAGCCTGGACTGGTTCTTAAATCATTGTGCAGATGAAGTGCCAGTGATCTTGGGAGCATACTTGGGGCCCCAGACCCTTAAAAAAGCCATGTGAGCTCTTCTAGGAAGTCCATGCTGAGGTTTCAATGGTCTCCACTGTGTTAACTCTCTCTGATATGGCCCTAGATTTTGTCTGCAAATCAGTGTAGGTTGTATTAACTATCTAGATGGTTCTCTTGGAGCCTAGGCATCCTGAGATATCAGGCAACTGGAGTTAGAAGGATAACCCTTAGGTTTTACAACACAGGAAGCAAACCGTACATGGAAGGCTTTGCAGGGTTTGCCAGAAAGAGAGTACTCTCATTATTGGCTAATCTCCAATATACAGGAAGCCCAGAGGCCCATGCCCAGCCTGACTTTTCTAATTCAGTGATCTTTTCATCCTGACAGTCAGCCCCCGATGGGCAGCTGGGACTTCCTGGCCTCTGTTTTCTTAATTTTTCTACTTCGGATCTCTTTCTGGAACCTTCCTGACAAGCACATTGGGGTCAGGTGGGTACAGGCTGTCCTTCCCTGCTTTGTTCTGGAAGGGATGCAATACATCCCTCTAGACAGGCTGAAGTCCTCCACAGGAAGAGATTTACATCTTTTAGCCTCTTTAGAGTGGAGCAATCATAAGACAAACTTTTCACAGGCTAAGATTGATAGCCCCTCAGAACAAGAGCTCTGATTTTATGAAGCTTAAGCAAACAAACACAGAAGCCCTCCCAGGGTGAAGAGAGCAAGGATTGAACAGGGTGAGGAGCAGAGCAATCTCTGCTCCTGCCACACTGAATGAATGGCCTTGAGGAATCCACAGTGGCCTCTTTGCATTCCCCATGCTCCTGTCCCTTTGGCTCTCCCCTGCCACTGAGTGCTTTACTTTGGCCTACTCAGCAAGATCCTCTCAGCTGATCTGTCCCCAGAGTCCAAGGGCATTCCCAAGACAAGGGTGCATGGGAGAGTTGAGTCATTCCATATACCAGCCCCCTGGCAATTGTGATGACATTTTGTTAGATTACTTGTGGGTGATGGCAGACAGGGCCTCGTAATAACACCTTGCAAGTGTCACATGTCTGTAATTAGAGTGTCCTGTAATTAGGGGGCTGACAATTTAGCCACAGCTTGTTACTAGCCAGTGGCACAACAGGACACAGGAAGAACCATAGAGAAAAACATCTGCCTGCTGATTGATGGCGAGCATCCTGAGAAAAGCCAGAATGAATAACGTAATAATAATAATAGTAACAACAATAACATCAAAAACCTATAGAGAGGAGAAGATCGCATTTCCTGATCAGAGACAAAGCTCATGCTTCAGGAAGCAAGGGATTAATGGATCTGCCTCCATCTCGCTGTTCTGTAGAGGTTGATTTTAGCATCTTATAATGCTGGGCACCCAGCTAAGCATAGACTGGAAATTTTGGTGGTAAATCTAGGAAGGGTGGGAGAGGCAACATCACCTGCAAACTGGATCATTGACTCAAAAACAAGCCCTCTGAGTAGTTCTAGGTGTCAAGTTTGAGTTGATTAAATTACTAAAACTTTCTTCTTAGGACGGTAAGGAGCAAGTGGAGTGATGATCTCTTTCCTTCCCCTGAGTCTGCTTCTCCTGAATTCCTTCAAGTCTTATTCAGTTCTGCCCTTCCATGCCTTCTCCCACACCTAGGAAGCAAGTCCTGCCCCCATCCCACCTTCATCCTGCCCCTTCCATTTTGGATGCCTCAGTCCTAGTTCGGGCCATTAGCACTCACTGTTAAGCCAACCAGCACAAATACCCGCCTACTGGTTTCCGCATTCTGGGCTCTCTTCTCCTTCATCCCCTTCGAGCTCTACTGAAAGAGCTCAATTTCCTACTGTCCAATAACTGCCCCCGCCCCAGTCTGTATTCCACACTGGCTGAAGGAACCCCCATTGCCTACTAAAATGGAGTTATTAAGATGAAATTTAATATCTGGTTTCAGATATCTTACATCCCTTATATCTTTAGTTTCTCTCTAACTCAGAGCTTGTACTCCCATTGAAATAACTGTTTGGAATACCCCGCATCTTTCTACTTTCATTTTACCCCTATCCTATTTGTACAACATGGTCTTTTCTCTGACCTTCTTCTGAATTTCCACCTGTCCTTTAAGGCCTTTTTTAGAAGGGTTCTCTTGTTTCCCCTCTGAGATATTTCCCTTCTTTGAACACTGTCCATGCATCTCCACCCTCTTTGACTGACTATCTTCTGGGGTTTCCTCAGGCCATTGGCCACTGTGCTGATTGAGGTGTAGTAGTAAGCTCAGCACCGTGTCCTAGAAATTGAGTATATTTGTTCGAGGGCTGCTGCTTCTAGTTAGCTTGTTTGTGATCTCTGGCAAAACACTTACCCTCCTAGAGCCCGAGCACTCTTATTTACAAATTGAAGGTAATAATCCCTGCCTCATAGGGTGGTTGTAAGGCTGAAATGGTATGCGCAGAGACCTTTTCTAAATTGGAAAGCATTATACCAATGTGGGACATCATAATGATCATCTATCTTACACTCTGGTTATTTACATAGTTCCCTGAGTGCGTTTTGCATACTGTAGTTATTTGAGAAATGATTTTGCCCTGACCTCCCACAACCAGTGTTAAACCCTTGTATCAATTAGGCATGCACTCAGCTGCAATTAACAAAGCACATGATGATCACAAGCTTAAGCCAAAAAGAAATTTGATCATCTTGTGAAATAGGAAATTTGAAGGTCAGCGGTTGAGGCTGGTTTTACAACTTAACAGTATCTTCCAGGGCCAAGCTTCTTCCAGCGTCCACCCCACTATCTTCAATATCTTGATTTGTCTGTTTTCATGCTCATTGTCTCATCGTTGCAAGATGATAGCCACAGTTCAAGGTTTGATGACTTCATTTGGAAACAGGAAGCAAGTGAGGGGGCAGGACTGGAATGGAGGTGGGGCCCCAGGTGGCTTTGCAAAGGCCAGGAAAAGAGAGACCATGCCTGCTGAGTAGAGAAAAGTCTTCTACACCCTTTGTGACAGGAATCAAGTGTTCATCTTGATATCCTCTCTACAGCGCCTAGGATATAGTAGATGGTATATGGTTGATGTTTAAGAAATAGTAAATGAGTGAATTAATAAATAATGTTAATAAATTAATATATGAATGAGAGTTAAAAAACCTGAAGTAACTGGTCTTAACTCAGCCATTTTTGTATGTGCATCCTCCTTAAAGTTCACCCTCCTAATACCCTTCACGACTAGAGCAATTTATTCATCAGGCAGGAGTGCTGTTATTCAAAGTGATTTGATTAGGTTTTGTGTCATCAGGGGCTACGATGCAGGTGCACTATGGTAGACAGACAGAGTAAGAGTGAGTCCAGATCTCAGAGGTTTAAAATGAGCCTGAAATATTTAAATATGTCTCGGACAAATAGGCGTCTTTATGGCGTCTTTTAATACAGTGTTGCATAGGAATTCAAAATATTG
>VMDR010007394.1:16684-40882 GCA_007922815.1 Macrotus californicus | reverse complement strand
CTTCCTGCATGGATTAATGTGCAATCTCATCTCCACAACATCAATTAGAGGTAAATATCTTTATGGTCCCCATTCTTCAAAAGAGGTCACAGGCACTTAAAATTAAGCAACCTGCCTAGATTATACACAGCTAGTAATGGAAGCACCTGAATTGAAATTTAAGCAGTCTGACTCCAAAGCCCAGGTGTGTTTGGGAACAAGATGCAGGGAGGGGGCAGGCTCTCCCCTTCCTCCTGTCCCTACACTACAGCCCTGAACTGGTCACATGTACTAATGGGAAGTCAGACCCGCCTTCTGAAGTACATTTACTACCTTGCCTGAGTAAACATAAAAATGATGTAACCAATAAGATCTCATGTGGTACATAATTTTAAGTCATACCATTTAATTTTTAAGCTCATATTTAAGTATTTTAAATAATTACTTTTATCATTAATCAATCAATATTGACACAAATGTCTGCCAAACACTGCTGAGTATTTTCAAAGGAGAAAAATATAAAAACAAGGCTGCCAGTTTCCCCAGGAAGCCCTGCAATCAATGATTTGCACATGAAGGATTTCATCAGATCCCACGTCCCACGGAATATTCTGTTCTCATGGATTTGAGGATTAAAAAACTAAGCCCATATCTTGTTAATAAAAAAAATGAATACCTTAGAATAAATAACAGGGCAATGTCTGTTTAAACATTTTAAGCATCTGTTTCTAAAACGCTGAAGAGGAATGCACAGGAACGCTAAGTACAGAACACTATTGGTAGATATTAAATTGTCGGACTTAAAAGTCTCTAGTTTAGTCTCACCTACCCAGAGTATATACTTAAAAATGAGGTCACTGAAAACAAAACGCTGTGATCTTCTGAGATCCCTGAAGCGCAGATTAACTCAACAAATAACAGGGATCAGGAGACTAATAACATATCATCACGGGGAAATAAGGGAATTTGGCATGACCCAAAGTACAGGCTCCTGCTCTGGCTGAGCCGCGATCAACTCAAAGCAGGCTGCAGGTTGGTGCCAAGGAGACGGAGGGACAGATGGTCTCCGAGTCCCACACCCACCAGCGATCTTAACAGGGGAAACCAAAGTGAGGGAAGCGGGAAAACCTCCTTTGCATACAGAGGTTACATGTCTTCCCAACATATGTATGTGTCTGACAGACTGTGAAGAAAGTGAATGTAACCTTATTTTGAATACATGTGGTGACTTCACTACAGAAAGACGTCCTGATGTGTCTTTTTTAGCTGTATGTTTTTAACTGATGGCAAAGAAACAACTGAAATGAAGGAAGGTAACAATAATAAAAAATAATATCAAATACGTACACAGGGTGGGGCCAAAGGAGATTTACAGTTGTTTGTATGAAAAACAATACAATAATGAATAAACAACAATACAAGAATAAACTGGGTTTCACGTACTCACAACTGCAAACCTACTCTTGCCCCACCCTGTAAAGCACTTTCGAGAGTAGTAGCAACAGGATTCTCTAAATGCCTTCTAGCAGGAGAGGTAAGCAACGAATTCCTGGAAAAGGTGTACCTGACCAACTGTGGGTGTCAGTTGCTGATGATCCAATAACAGAATAAACCATAGGACACACCGTGCTTGCAGCAGGGATGGCTTAGCCCCAAGAACATTTACAGTGACTCCCAAAGAAACTAAACGCCAGCTACAGAGTACCAACCCCAGCCCAACTCAGGCCACTTCAGGGCCAGAGAAAGGGGCTTTGTTTTAGTTCAGTTGGGTCCCAGAAAATATGCAAACAGGATTCTACAGCCCAAGTGGATGCTGCAGCCGAGAAAACCACGCTCTCTTCCTTCACTTGGTAGTCATTTCACTGGAAGAGTTTTTCACATGCTAATGGTTGCTTCCAATTTTTGCTTTCTTGAGTAGCAAAATGCAGTGCCATGTGACCCAGGCTGCTCGGACTTGAACCTTCTTTGCGCTGTTCTTTACTCCTCCACCTCTCCCACAATCAGCATATGTCATTATTGTCAATGGGTCAATTCTCAGCAGCACTCATGCCTGCTACCCTTCCAATTTACTGCCCTAGACCTAGAAATTGAGTGCCTGCGTGCGAATTAGGAAAACAGTCACTAAACAAGGACCTAAGCGCCTCACTGATGTCCCCACACTGCACATACCAAAGGACAAATGTCCCTCGTAATCTAGGTGCAATCTGCAGGACACATGCAGTGGTGTGGGCGGCTGGTGAGTAGAATCATTAAATTAAAAACCAGATGTCAAACCTCCCAACAACTATAACAGGACCTAGAAAACAACAGGTCTCGATGAGCGTTCCCTAAACCATTCACTTTGGGCCCCATGTTTCCCCCTTACTTCTAATTCTTAGCCATGCATGACGCAATTGAGATTGACAGAAAACTGAGCACTACTCTTGTAAGAAATAGAGAGATGAGAAATTTAGAAAAGTTCAGGGAAGTCGATGCTTACTTTCTTCCTAATACAAACCCAATATGATTGGAATTGTTCATCATAAAGCACCAGGTCGGTATCACCTACTGAATGACTTCCAAATTGTGGGAATTTCAATTCTTTATTACAGTAACCGAGGGGTAGATTTACCTTTAACACCTTTCACTTTCATTTAGATTTTATTACTCAGAGAAATTTCACAGCATAAGGCCTAGCAACAAATTCAGAATCCACAGAATGCAATCTCAAGGGCTCTGTTTTAATAGGGCAAAGCTCATTTAGCCACAAAATAAGTTTCCATTGTAAAACAGAAGATTCTCTTGGTAACAGCAGAAGAAAAGGGGAGGAAGGAGGTAAATAGCTAAGAAGGGTCCGTCCAGTGGGACATGGGGGAGGAGAATGAGAACTGTTTTCTCTGCCCGCTTGCAAAATATCCGTAACTTCCCAGTTTAAAAGCCATCCCTGTGAAATGCACCACAGTTTACAAACCGTCCTGTGAACGAAGACAGAATGTACTAGGTATTTTATAGAATTTGCAAGGGCAGAGATAAAACATAAGTACTTTCAGGCCATGAGTTTTTCTCCTCTATTCCCAAATGTCCCATAAATCCCTGCCACACACACAGAGACACGCACAGACGATACTTTTCATCTTCCTCCTGTAACTCTAGGTATTCGGAGTAAGACTATAAATATTTATTAAAAACTAACCAAACAGCTCTTGGAGTTTTGTCAGACACCAGGTCACACAGGTGGGTCAGAGTTACCTAGGGAGAAAGTGACTCTCCTGGGGAAATCGATTCTTCTCTCACACACAGTCCAGGAACTACCAACACCAGGAAGGAAGTTATTGCCTAAGAATGGACACAGAAGCTAAAGGCACAGAATCCAAGAGTCAAACAAGAAAATAGGCCAGGTCAGAAGCCAAGAGACTCAGTCTGGCAGCAGGTTCCTAGCTCAGGACCAGCCATGCCAGAAGAAAAGGGTCAGTGTCCTGTGATGGGAGGGGCTGTTTCTGGGAGAGCCAAGGGCACGGCTATCTGATGAGGTGTTTCCATTGATAATATGCAAGTGACCTGGAAGAATTCCTGCAAGACGCCTATCTTACAACTGCAGTGCAGCCCAGCCTCTCCCAGTATCTGAATCAGTGACATTAAACTGAAATCTATCATGTGTCCAGACCATTAGGAGAGTTCCCCCTATTTGGAGTAATAATCCTCTCTGCAGACTAAATAAAGCTTTTTATATAAGGCTCCAGAAGGCAAACAGGTCATACAGCACAGAGTCATATGGGAGGCTGTGTGCCCTTTCCCTCTGCTTGCAAACAATAAAAACCTTTCTGAACAAATGAAAGTGAACTTTGAAACCAGCAAAACATTTCAGGCACCACGCCACAGAAATATTCTCCAAGCAACTGCAAGCCATTTGCTGTCCTGTATAGCTCTATATTTCTTGCTGCCTACTGGACCTGTGGTTAAATGAGCCCAGCATAGAATTACAGTCTCGGTGCTTTGATGTGAAAAAGCACTAAGAGGTCTGGATGAGGGATGAGGACAAACGTAAACTTTCAGCATGATGGTGCATATGGGGCCACATTGAAGCTAATTATCTTCATTGAATATCTAAGCTGTATTCTTTTTTCCTGCATTAAGTTAAAAGTCTCCACCAACAAAAACAGCCACCATTGATTACAGTCCTTTCTGCCTTTTGCCAAGCACTGTGCAAGGGGTTTTATACGCACACTCCTTTGAAGACTTGCAACAGCCCCATTATCTCCTTTGGCAAGTGAGGAAATGGACTCTCAGGCTCGAAGTCCCTTTCTGCTCATTGTAACTTATCCCATAAACTACATGGAAAACGGGTTATTCTGTAATTAACTCTAGGATTTGCTATTCCTATGAAAAGAACTTATTAGAATACGAAAATTTGATAAGGTAGTTGAGGACAGCTACGTGATTACCAGTTTCTGCATCATTGGGGACCATGTCAGCTTCCATACTACCCAAAAGAGAAAGAAAATACAGGATTTAAATCTAAAGATTCAAACCTCTACCTCCGGGGGATCCGGAAATCACATCTGTCTTTTCAGATGAAAGATACCTATCTTAGAACTCAAAAGAAATTCAAATGAGTTGTCATTCAAAATCTGCCATTTTGTAGGAGTTTCCTTCAGAATCAGTAACAGTTTAAACGTCAAAGATGCAAACAACAGAAGAAAATGGGCAATGTATAAAAAGGCAATTCACTGAAGAAATATGTCAAAACAGCTAATAAACATAGACAGAAAAAAAAATAGAAAATTTCAATTTCACAGATAAAAATTCAAGTTCAAACAATCATCTACTTTTCATCTCTCTAATCATTGCTAATAGCAATCTAACAATAAAAGCCTATTTGCACCATCAATTACCCAAATGAACTGATGTATGTGTTCACAGGTCGTTATTCTTAATAATTTTAAAAAAGGAAAGCCACTACGTCAGGATGGCTTCAACTTTGTTTCAGAAAGAAACACTATGCTTGAGAGCACCGGGCTATAAAGTCGCACACCTATCTGCACATCCACGGGAAAAGTGTGGCGGGACAAACAAAACTGTCAGCAGTAACTACGGAGGGAGAGAATTTTCCACTTTGTACACATCCTTTGAAGAAGGAGCCTGATTACTTGCGGTCTTCTTAAAGATAGTCCAAATACATTCTTAAAAGCTAGATTGGGGGTCAAAAAATTATTACAAATAAAATGCTTCTTTGCCTTGAGAGCGACCCCACTGAGGGGGCCACACCAATCCCTGCCCGGCTCACAGCCCAAGCTTCAACACCCTGATTTAAACACAAAGTTTGGCCTGTGCTCCTTCAGTCCTAGACTAAGATCTCACTTCGGCACAATGATAAAACAGGGCTATGACTCATCTTCCTCCGCAAAACAATAAAAGTTCTAGTTCAGTGGGAAAAAACTACTTGAGCTGCCAGTTCACTGAACTGTTCAAATCAAGGTCAAAATACTGGGTAAGAGCGAGGAGTCCCTGCCCAGTCCTATCTTGCTCGCACACCGGTCCATTCGGTGGCGCTCCAACCAAATCCCGGATCTGCCAATGATCAGAATAGGAAGCACATGGTGCCCTCTAACTGGGGGTCAGAGAATCCAAGTAAAACATGGAAGGGACCCAGAACCCCTGTCATGAGCATGCCTTTCAAGCACTGCCAAGGAAAAACACAACTAACGAGGGATGATTAAATATATAGCTTCAGATGAGATGTATGTCAAGTGCCATAATGAGCAAAATATTTGATTTCCTATTTCTAGGCAAAGCTCTTTATCAACTGACTAGATTTTGATAATTTTTACAGAATGTATTATTATTCCTTGAACTATTTACCTAGAACTTTCAAGCTGCTTTAAAATGTGACATCATTGATCCTGCCCACGCCCCCTGGAGAAGCCTGCTCATAGCAGGTAAGTGCCTCCACAGTCCACTGCGGGAGGTCTGAGACCCAGGTGCAGCCCTTGAACAACTGTTCAATAAACTGTCGATCATGTTTCTCATCACTCCCCCCACCCCCAAATCCTTTTGTTTCAAACGAATCACTCTGTCTCTACCCTCCTTCCAACTTAATAATTTTCTCTCCAGCCTCCACAAATTATATTCTACCTGTTCTTCCTAACCACAAAATCACTTTTTTATAAACATTATGATCGGCTAAAAATCCAAAAGCCCTGAGAAGTTTCTCCAGACCAACAGCACACTCTAGTCTAAATTCTGTGTTCCTTTATTCTTACACAGTCCGTTGCTGGGCCAGGCAGCCCCTAGTATCTGCCAAAGATAACCACACTCCTTCCTTTCAAACTCACCACTGCACGGGCCCCGCCTCCACATTCACACACATTTATACCCAAGGCCCAGATGAAATTCTTATCTCCAAGCTCCCAACTTCTGTGCTTCATGAAGACACCGCCAACCTGGAGCCCTGTCTCTTCTGAGAGGTCTGCTCAGCGAACCTTGAGCTTTGTCTGTTCCCCTACAACTCTTGTTAGAGCTTCCCAAATGACAGCTGATCTTCAGACGGACCTCAGCCTCAGATAACATACTCTTCCCACATCAACACAGACCGGAAATTAAGAGATCTAACCCTCTGCCAGCCCTCCTGCTGCTCAGAGGCATTCATTCATCCATTCTGCAAGCAAACACGGGGCCTTCCTGCAGGCCAGGTGCCCAGTTAGGTGCTGGGTACCTCGGTAACAGAGCCTCCTTCCTGTCCACCTCCTCATGGAGCTTTCCGTCTGGTAGGGACTGAGGAGCCCTCCCCTGGGTTCCTCCCCCTTGAATCCACACTAGAATCACTGGGATATTTTTGAAAAGCTTCAAAGTCAGACCTCAGTCCAATTACTGCAGGATCTGTGGGTGTGGGTCTCTAGCACTTTAAGGATTCTAATGTGCAGCCAGGGTTGGGAAGAGTTTAATCTGCCCATCTAGAAAGGAAACAGCTGGCACGGAGTGCTGTCAGCAGGCAAGATAAGCAGGAAGGATGGCCAGAAAAGCAGGGCCTCCCAGAGCTGGCCTCCTGAGCAGGGCAACCTGCAGGCATAAATCACACATGCATTGGCGCTTGCCTGCAAGTCCTGTGATGCCTCCAGACAATTTTTTACTTCACACTTTCGAGTCTTTTTTTTTTTAAACTTTAGTCTCCCTCTCTCACGTTATTTTTAACATTTGGCCATTTGTACACAGCAAGACAAAGAACAGGGAAGAAAATATTTAACAAAAGTTTAGGGTCTATGTTTTAAAATTTAAAGGTTCTGTGTCAAAATAGACAGATTCGCATTTCACTTTACTGAATTTTTCCCTGTCATAACTCAGTGGGTAAGCTGGGGGGCAAATACACCAAATTAGCATTCCACCTTCTGGAGAACAACACATCGCAAAGGGTGGACAATTTCAAAAAGAACACTGAAAGGCTAATGAAGAGCAAATAATGTCTTCTCAATCTATTCTAATTTATTCCTTGTTTTATCATGCCACTTAGGTTCTGCAAGAGTCATCTGAAGTACCAACCTCTGCACTGTCAAAAGTTTCATGTAAAACAGGTACAGTTTTTCACTTTATGTCTCACTTGAGGTCTGTAAATAAAGGGTTCATCCCCAAGTTTAATCTATAATGGAGACTGGTCTGAAGACGAAAAAAGGACATGTGTTGCAAGGAAATATGCTATCCATAAAACTGTATTTTTATACCTTGACATCTAACAGAATCACCAAAGAGGTCTACCCTGGAGATACAAGGAAATATTCAGTTCAGTAAGAGCCGATGCGAAGGAAGCCCAGGCCCTTGTGGAATCTGAAATCACATACCCATTCGTTTTCTATTTTTGTTAAAATAACCTGTCCTGAAGTTTGTTTTTGCTTTTGTTTTTTTAATGGCTACTCTCCTAAAGGCTTTGGACTGGTCAGACAGCAGGAAAGAAATCTAACTGGATGAGAATTCACGTTTAAAGCTGCAGCCTACTTGCTTGAAAATTTGATTACTATTTAAAGGTCTATTTGTATTTTTTCTTTTAATTACCTTCTGATTTCGACCACCAGAGTTACCTGAGACCCTTTGTAGCAAGACAGTAAGATAGGCACTAGCAAACTGCAGACTATTCATGCCAGGGAAAGAAAGAGGACTAAGAGAGAATTACAGAGTATCCTTGAAAAGCCACAATGCTGTAACTGCTACTCCCAGGCACGGGGTTTTAACTCAGGTCCCCGAAAGGTGTTTTCATTTGCTGTTGAAACCACATCACTCTTTAAATAAGAGAGAAAAGTTAATATTCCACGAAGAGAATTACAGCACACTGATCTCCTATTACATGTGGCACAGAAAGTAAATTTACAAGGAAAATACGGGCCGCTCCAATCATTTCACTTCAAATGTGCTCCATAGAGACAATGCCTACAAGCATGTACCACCTCATTTAATATGGACTTACGAGGAAGGGAAACATTAAGAGGGGAAGGGTAATTCCAAAGGAAAGAAAGGTTTTTTAAAAATTCTAACCAGCCTAAAAGTGTTCCCATAGTGACAATACTCAAGCACGAGATATAAGGTCAAATAAAACACATCCCCTGTTTGTTTTGTTTTGTTTTCTCAGAAAGCTTCTACGGCCACTACAGCAATATACGTGTACATTAAACAAAATAGGGACGTCTGCACTGACGGGGAAAACTAGGTCTCCTTGGAAGCAAACTCCAGGGATAGAACAGTGCATGACCACATCCAATGCCAAGTTGTGCGCTGCCATTTCTCTAGGACAAGACAGCGTGAAAACAGAAACCTCTTCATTTACATTCCCCGCCCCCCAAGAGGACAAATGTGCCACTCTCCCCTTTGTCAGCTCTGAACTATACATTTTCCAAAGTAAAGTATCTTTTCCTCCAGCACAGTCAATCAAACGCGAACGCTACACAGCAGTGAACAGTCAACACACAGAAGCTGCTTTGAAAACACAGGGAGGTAAAGTGAAAGGCACTGGTCACAACAGATGTATGTTTCCTTGAGTGCTTTCTCCAAGGAAGCTAGTATCTGACAAACTATCACACTCTGAAGAGAAGCATGAAGAAGACAGAGTTGGTCTCGGCTACTCAGAGTCTACAGCAGATGTGCCCTCAGGAAGAAGTGGCCGGGCTGTTCCCTTCACCAGCAAAGCCCTGCCTTCAGCGGCTTTGTCACTTCACAAACTGGGCTGAGAGAGCCTTGCCCTTTCTGACATCCCCTTTTCAAAACCTCACGGGCAGGGAGTCATGCAAGTGGACAAACTTACCTGCCAGCTGCTTGTAAGCCCGGCGAGCTACTTGCCCTGGCAAATCAAATCTGCACTTTTTCCAGCGCAATGCAGGGGCTGCCGGGCCGCTCATCACCTACATTTGCTTGAATGATGAGGAACAAGATGCAGAGGAAGTGGACAACAAAAGCAGCCTGCGAACTGCACACTGGGATGTCCTGTGTTGGGGTAGCTTTTCTTTTTCCCATGAGAGGATCTGACTGAACCTGGCCCAATCTCCTCTGAATACAGACAGGAAGTCACATTTAGCAGTTAGTGAAACGCCTTAGGTCACTTGGGGTTGGTTTTTGGGTTTTTTTAGTTTTAGTTTTGTTTTGTTTTTTTTAATTGTCACAACTAAGTACCTTTGAATATTTCTGATCTACTACAAAGAGATCATCACTCTGTTTCCTGTTTTGACAGCATCAGCTCCTTGTAAGGGACACCTCCACCCACCTCTCTACGCACTTCATATATAAATAGACGCTTTGGCTCTGGGTATACATACAACTGGGTTGAAGAGTTTAGTTACATATTAACTATACTTCAAAGACTAAATTGGACTTGTTATTTTACTTTAATATGTATATATATCTTGGGGAAATAAAAGTCAAAATAATTTCTTCTTAATTCCTTAGAAATTGCTATTCTGGAAAAAATTAACCACCTAGAACTCTAAGATAAGAGATAACAATTCTGACTCATATTCCAGGCTATTCTATGTTCTGTATTTGCCTTGCTCTCTTAGCTGTCACTTATGCATATGTTATCCCAGCCCCCAGAATAAGCAAGAGAAATCATCACCTGTTTGGCCTCACTGTTTTCCTATTCCTATCCTAACTCTTTCTTGCCTCTGCTTTGAAATAGAACTTTTCTACCTATAAGCAAAGATTTTCATGGGATGTGTGCCTTTATCAGGAAACACACAGGTTTGAATTAAGAGCCGTGTCCCTCCCTACTACTACTGGCCCTGGGACAGGAAAGAGAACCAGCCCATCCCTGACCCCACTCCCCTCCTCTTTATCTGTGTATTCGGCCTAAATTAGCAGCTGTAGGACGCTCAAAAAACTCACTCTAAGCCTCAGCCTCCAAATCTGCAAAGTGGGCATAGTGACCTCGCCTGTCTCCTAGGAGTCTTGGGAGAAGAGAGCAAAGCACAGTGACACACATTATGTCACTTAATCATACCCAATTTTTTTTTGGTAACGGCTTTGTTGACTTATAATTCACGTTGTATGCAATTAACCCATTTTGAGTGTATAATTCCATGATTATTCACTCACTCACAGAGTTGTGCATCCATCACCACAATCAATTTTAGAACATTTTTATCACCCCCCAAGCCTGTCCTGTTCCATTTCCTTCTCCTACCCCCCACCCTAGGCAACCACAGAAATGTGCACTCCATCTATTGATTTTGCCTCTTCTTGGCATTTCATATAAATGAAATCACCAGATATGCACATGGTCCTTTCCTCACTTAGCACACAATGTTTTCAAGGTCCATCCACGTGGTAGCACGTGTCAGTACCTCATCCTGTTTCATGGCTGGATAATATTTCATTGTAATAACATTCCTCATTTTCCTTATTCATTCATCAGTTGGTGGATATTTGGGTTGTTTCTGCCGTTTGGTTATAAATAACGCTGCTGTGAGCATCTGTGTACAACTGTGTATGTTGTCGTACGTTTTCGTTTATCTAGGGTGCACACACCCAGGAGTAGAACTGTAAGGCCATGTAGTAACCCTATGCTGAACCTTCAGAAAAACTGCCAGACAGTCTTCCACAGAGGCTGCACAGTCTGATGTTCCCACTGCCCATGCACGAAGGTTCCAGTTTCTCCACATCCTCAGCCACATGTACTTATTGCCTGTCTTTATTATACGAGCCATCGTCGTGGGTATGAAGTAACATCTCACCGTGGTTTGATTGGTAGTTCCCTGCTGGTTATCAAAGCCTAATTGTTACCAGTGGCCCAAAAATGTTTCCATTTTTATAGGCAGGGCTAAATACTCAAATACAAAACAACAGATACTGGCTAGAGTGCTGAAGTGAGACCTTAAAGGTGTCCAGCTTTAATACTGGCTATTTTCAAGCAGGTATAAAAGAATTTCACTAGAGTTGTATGGATCCATACCAGCTCCTGATAAATTTGAAATCTGACTTCCAGATTCAAATCTCTGCTAAAAAGCTGTAAAGCAGTTAGCCCTTCTGGCTCTGCCAAAGGGCTACTTAAGAAAACTTCTCAGAAGATGAAATTCTCAATGGAAATAGGACATCTCCATCAATTACAAAACAGTTCTTTCTACCTGTCTTTCTGCATGTATCTTCTTCTCAAATAGAAACAGGCCCAATTAAAAAGCAGCCTTTTGTAAGTGAACAGCCATAATTATTTATAGGAAGCAGAGTGGTTAAACAATCATATACTTCACAAAGTGTTTCCCCTAATATTTCCAGTACCCACCCAGCACCATTTTATAGGAAGAAATTTTAGAGATCAGATGTGATTCAAGATTGAAGATCTTAAAAATTCTGAAGGTAGCCGAGGGAGACAACAAATCAGGATTCCCCCTTCCCTCTTAAAAATATGATATTGTAAGAAGGGTAGCAATTATTCTAATTCAAGGGGATTATCCAACTCAAAACATCTAATATAATCTAATTCAAAGGGATCATCTTTTTTTTTTTCATTCTAAGGGACTATTCAATCTAATTCAGAGGAATTATCATTTTTTTCAGAACTATGGTGTTTGAACAAATTTATATGGTTAATTATCTCTTTCCTAAACTACCTTATTTTAGGATTTTAATTTTTTTTAAAGATTTTATTTATTTACTTTTAGAGAGAGGGGAAGGGAGGGGAAAGAGAGGGAGAGAAACATCAATATGTGGTTATCTCTCATGTGGCCCCCACCGGGGACCCGGCCTGCACCCCAGGCATGTGCCCCGACTGGGAACCGAACCGGCAACCCTTTGGTTTGCAGCCCATGCTCAATCCTCTGAGCCACACCAGCCAGGGCAGGATTTTAATTTTTTACTCTTTAAAAATACTGAACAGAATAAAATCTACATAAAGCAAGGCAAAAAAAACCACACAAAAAAAGGCTAGAAACTTTTAAAAGTAGCATCTCTTTCCTTTACTTTCTGATATAAGACAACAGGCCTTACAACATGTACTAATAATATGATTCATCCATCTTCCAAGAATTTTTCCATGTCCCAAGGCTGCACCATGTAATCCTTTGTTTTTGTTATTTCTTGGCATATGGCTGACTATGAGACTGACCCCTGAACTTTCCTATGTCAAATAGAACTTTCCATTGTGGGAAATGTCTAAAACATTCATATTAAGCTAAGTGGAAATTTCATCAAAGCTCAGGAGCAAATATAGTTAATATCAACCAGTGTAACTTCCAAACCTGATCCTACACAGGGAAGGCAAACTATTGAACAAATTCACGTACAGCCTTCACTGAAGTTTCTGCAAATACTTGACGATGAAGACAATCCAAAGCAACTAATCAGTTTATCAAAGTTATCTGAAGGTCCTTCTAAGAAGATCTAATAGGAGGGCACTTTTTAAAAACTGCTCTGTAATGTCAGAACCCACTCTCTATCCATAGATTCTTCTGCATTACACAGTGGCCTCGTTTCTAGTTCTTGTGAAATCGATAGGCTATTTATGTGGCAAGGGTCTGTGTAGGGTATGTACTTTCTTATTCAATCTGGTACTGACAGCAGTGATCAAATTTTGTCCATACCACTAGCTCTATTCTAGCTCAACAGTAACTGGCTGCCAGCCTAGGTCTACTCTCACCAAAAAGGAGAGAAAGGATTGGACTGGAGAGACAATTACAGAACGAATCAGCTGAGACCACAGGAGGTGGTGTAGGAGAGAGAGAAAGAGAATCAAAGTCATTTGGAGACTAATCCCCTCTCCACTGAGGAGACACACCCGACCTTCTCGGCACAGCCGACACCTGTGGAGTCAGTCACCTTTGGCTCTGAAAGGCACACACTTTTTCCTTCTTTCTGTTATCTGTAAGCCCTCTTGGCTTTGAAGCCTTTGAATGTCTAATTATAACTGTCAGTCCTAACTAATGAACCTACCTCTAACCCTGCAGAGCAGCAGACAAAGGCTAGAGATAAACCACATCCACCACCAACAGGGAGACCGCGTGTGTGCAAGGGAACGCTGGAATTCCAGCACCTCCCGTGAACTGGATGCTCCAGACACCGCTGGCTTCATTCTGGAACTCTTCTGTCTGCATTTAAAGTAGAGTGGGCACGTAAGGCATCTTCCCTCAGATCAGAAACTATTAAAAGTAATCTCACAATAAAAACAAGGTCAGCTTTAAAAAAAAAAAAATAGGAAGGAGGTGGAGACCTAACTTAAAATTGTACTGGACTTGTATTTTTTGACTTTGAATTCTCCAAGAAAACCACATTCTTGTTAACAGATATTCTCTACTTAAAAGCAGAATAGATGATGCCATTTCCTGGTATAACAAGCAACTTTTTTTTCTCATTTTTTAAAACTTGAAACGATTTTAGATTTACCCAAAAGGCTGTAAAAATAGTACACAGAGTCCTCATGTCCCCTTCACAGAGCTTGCCCAATGCCACCATCTTTACATAACGAGAGTGCGATAATCAAAACCAGAGAATCAGCACTGATGCAATACTATGAACTGCTCTACAGATCTTATTCAAAGTTCTGTAATTACCCCCTTTTTCTGGGTCACGATTCAATCCAAGATCCTGTATACAAGCAACTCCTCAAAAATCCAAGATACATCCTTTCCAATAAATCATTCACTATCTAATGAACATTTCTGAGCCCCCCAAAAGGTGTTTCTTTTCCTGCTAATGAGGTAGCATCATCATTGACCATTGAGTCTTCCGGGCTAGAAACGTTCTTTTCCTCCACAATTCTCCCCACATCTAATCTGTCAGTCTTGTCGACCTTATCTCGTAAACACAGCTCAGTTTCACAATCCTTTGTCCGAAATCCCTGGGCCAGACGTGTTCCCAAATCACTTTTCCCCTTTGAGAAAGTTACACAGCACACAACCCATCTGTTATATTAAAACAAAAAACAGTGAGACCCAGAGAAATGTCCCTTAATTAAACATATTAATACATCTGTGGCAAATATGTGTTACTTTATGAATGGTAAGTGAGATAAACAAAGATTGTAAAAGCATCCTAGCAGTTCAGGTCAAAAACTGCCACAAAATGAGTCTGGGCCACACTCAGGTTTTACTATCAAATGAATTACAAAGGAAAGGCCTTTCGGTTTTCAGAGCTCTTTTTGGCTACTGTAACGGCAAGTGAGGGGTCCTAGACTGTACTTACGAAGTCCATGGGCTCCTCCATCTCCTGCTCTCCTTCGCCATGTCCTCTGTCACTCCCTCTCCCGGCAAAATAATCTGCAACGTTCCCTCTCCCTCGAGGCTCTCCCCACTCCAACCCCCCCACCCCACCTCATGGAGCCTGCAGAGTAGAGTGATCTTTCTAAAACACCTGCAACTCCCCAGCTTCAAAATCCTTAGAGATTTCACATGCAAGGACAGAGCTGCAGTTGATCTCCATGAAGTTTACAAAGCTCTGCCCTCTGAGCCCACTCCCTGACTGCAGAGACCACCTCTACAGCACTGCACCCGAGGAGAACACGAAAAGAAAGAGGGCAAGGTCCCTCTCATTAATATCCTCACTGTAACTCATTCTCTTTAATATTCTCATCCAAGTAACTACTGTTTAGAATACAACCTCTCCAATATTTGAAGAGTATGTTGGGAGTTTTAACTCATTTTTCTCTAGCTAGGAAATTCTACTTGAGTTCTTGACCATGTCAACTAATATTACTACCACAATGTTAACAAAATCCCACATGTTGACATAAAAAGAACTTTTCTCATGATTTTAACAACACATGTCCAAAAATATTCACTACACTACTGTTGGTATGGTTAAAACAATTACAAAAAGCAAAAGCCAGGAAAACTTTTCTAAAAACAAGCAAACCCAAAAAAGTAATGTCAAAAATGGTATTTAATGGGCTGAGTGATTTCTCATGAGATTGTTTTTCCAAGGCACAGAGATATAAATAAAATCTGAAATCATGCCTTTGTTTCCATATTAGTATATTAATGCAACCGAATGACATTATAATCAACAAAATTATGTTAGAGTCAAACAAAAATCCCCACCATCGAAGATTTTAGAACTTATTCAGAACCACAGAGAAGATGACCTCAGATGCAGACTTTAAAAAATCTGCCAATGAGAGGAAATCATATTTTAAGCATTATTGTTTTCTAATGTGCAAACAGTCAAAGACTCTTACTTGGAATGATAAATTAAAAGAGAAATTCCTAGAAGTTGTATTTGAAGATACAATTATAACTTTTCTTACAATTATCTCAGGAAAATTGCGCAGAAGTAATAAGATTAAGAGGGAAAGAACAGTATCACCAAATCCCTTAATGAGGGGGTAGAGAGAGGTTGGAAGTGCAGACAGCCTACTCCTCCACCAAAAGAGGCGAGGAGGGCTCCGAGCAGGGACTTGGCATCCCTCCCAGGGAGGCCTTCCTCTCCCAACAGTGTGTGCACATGTGTATGTGTGCACGTGCGTGTGTGTATATGATGCCTCACAGGCCGAACTGCTCCCAAACAGACTAGCAACTGCCTGGAACCCACTGGCATGGCACCCAGTGACTAACAGGTTTGTGAGAGAAGAAGCCGACACTACATGGCTGCCAGGTGATGCCACCACTTTGTAGATGCCCAGATCCAATTTGCCCGGGCCCTGGAGCACCCCTGCAGTGCTGGTTGCTTAAGAGGCAAGGGTCCCTGGGACAACCACTCCAGCTGCAAACATCTCACTGGAGCAGAAAGAAGGTCACTGCAGATTTCTTCAGGGGGCAGAAACAGTATTTACAGAGACACTAAAAGATGAATAAAACACAAATGCTTTTAAAAAGAAAGAGGCATTTTTTAAACATTATTAAAAAGAAAAAAGGGGGTGATTTTTCTGGATTTTCTACATTGTTCTGTTTTTATCATCAATCAGGTGAAAATGAACATCGTCTTCTTGCATTTACCTTTGCATCGCCACCCCTCGGCACAGTGCCTGGCACGTGGTGAGGACTTAGTAACTGGACAGTTACTGAACGAAGAGAGAGGGGATGACACGGAAGACATCAGCACAGACGTCATGGAGGACCAGGACAGTGAGGGGAGCCCAGCCAGCTCTCACACCCAAAGAGCACAGAGCATGAGACAGGCCCACCTGATGCAGAACAGAGGTGGCAGGGTCTGGGACAGGAGTGACATCAAAAGTAGCAGCCCTGGCTGGTGTGGTTCAGTGGATTGAGCACAGGCCTACGAACTGAAACATCACCAGTTCAATTCCCAGTCAGGCCACATGCCTGGCTTGCAGGCCAGGTCTCCACTTGGGGGCATGTGAGAGGCAACCATGTAACCCTCACACACTGATGTTTCTCTCTCTCTTTCTCCCTCTCTTCCCCTTTCTCTAAAAAAGTAAATAAATAAAAAAACAAAAAACAGTAGCAGCTCTGATGCAAACTCAGCACTCCCAACGCTGCAGAAAGGGGCTCCAAGGGGGCCAGGCACCAGGGGCACTTTCAGGAACACAAAAGGGGCAATTTGAAAATAGAAGTGCTGTAAAAGTAGTAATAGTGGCATCCTGCTGGGCTGTGGAGCCACGGCCAGCAAGTGAGTTTCCCTGAGGTGCAACTGCTGGCTTCATGAGGAAAACTTCTCCAGTTTCTAGAGGATTCTAGAACCTCGAGCTTCAGGGGAAGCTGTAGTAATTCTTTGTTTTTAGCAAAACCATCTAGTGGGAAAAGTGATCTAAGTGTGCCATGGATTCAAATATGCCACTCATACAATTTTGTCCTATGGCCACCTGCAGCAACAATCTCAATGTAATGTCTTTCCTGTGCAGCCTGTCTGCCATTAAGCAAATCTGAAGGTGTTGGCCACTCAGGAGACAGGGGTGTTAACGTGTGTGAGTCATCTGTGTATTCGGCCTGCAGCGGATACCACACAAAACCCCTCCCACCCAGCCATGGCACAGCCGCCCACACGCCCATGTGTCATCACTCTCAACCTGAAAACGAAGCATAATCATCTGCTTGTGACAACTGAAGGCTGGGCCAGGAGAAAATGAAGGATCCAGGTAACAATGAGGCAGAACTGATGCCAAGGAACTGACCAGGAGTGTCTTAAGTCAGCCCCAGGGTTTCTAAAAAGCTGGCATAGTTTCCAGGAGGTAAGCAGGTGAGGAACAGAGAAAGTAAGTAATGATGATCACTCGTGAATTTGAGGCATGGGACTCAGTGACAAGCTCCCCGGGCCCAGAAGGGAGCACCTGTGAGAGCCGGCCAGCTGACTGGTTTGCTTGCTGAGCGCCTACTGGATTCCCAGCAGAAGAGTGAACAGCACCAGTTCCCAGGCCAGGAAAAGTGACGCAACGCCCACTGCTGCAGTGTTGTGGCACTTACTGTCACCGGCTCCGGGACCGGGACCCCCAGCCGGAAGCCCTGAGACAGGCTGGAGCTAGCAAAACAAAAACAAAAACAAGGAGCGGGAAGAGGCGCAGTGAACACCACAGAAGGCGAGAAACGTAACAACAGCCCACTACTGAAGTATTCTAAGAAGTCACAGAGAAGATACAAAGGAGAAACCAGTGATCTGGAAATGAGGGAAAATCAAAGCCAGGCCCTCTTATTCTACGGCAGTTCCTGATGGGAGGCCGAGCTGTCCTGGAATTCAGGGGCTCGGACCATATTTGTGCCGGTTCGCACAAAGCTCCACTTCCCATAAAATGTTCTCCTCTGGAGAACTTCCATGAGTAACTCCATCCACAAAAGTATAAATAAGGCAAATGTAACAAACTTGGTTTGGAATTGGAAACGTTGGACTAAAATAACTTCCTGGAAGTTGCCAATTCAGGGGCAGGCTGGAACTGCCACTGTCCCCATTGGAACATCACTATGTAATTTGGTCGGTAAAAACTGACCAAGTTTAGGGACCTCTGAACTTGAAAGTTCTTTCACGTTTATTTCCATTGATGCCTGCAAAATCCTTACAAGTTAAGCTCTGTCAATACCTCAAGTCCCATTTGAAAAAATGAGGTAACTGAGGTTTGTTAACACATAGTGCAACACCAAATCCATGCTGTGGGTGTTCTGAACCTCAGGACCAGCTCCCAGCGCCCGGCTCACCAGCCCTTCCTCCCTCCCTCCCGCAGGCCTTCTAAAGCAGCTCCCTGGCTCTCAACAGCATCGCCTGGACCAACATGAAGCCCCGACACCGCAAACTTATTTTCCTGAAAGTAAATGATACTATGCAAGACTTCCTGTCTTCCTCAGAGTCACAGCCAAAAATCAGATGACACCAAGAGGAAATGCATGTTCCTCAACAGCATGAGGTTCCAGGTGTCAGGTAGCAGCAGCTGCGGAATCCAGTCCCAACTCGCCAGCCCCATTGCAGTCCCAAACTCGGCCACTGACACAAGCCTCAGAACCTTGAGGCCAATCAGATGGGAGTCTCTCAGCAAGAGAAGGAAAAAAGGAGCACCACACTTCCATCCCTGAGGGCGTTAAAGTCATAGGCCTGAAGGAACGAGGTAGTTTATTCAATGCATGAGTGATTAACCTGACCCCCTCCACGCCGGAAAGGGGGGCAGGAAAAGGAAATGAAAACAAGTGACTCTAGGTTCTGAATTTCACATGCAAGAATAGCCAGCAACAGGTGCAGCGTTCCGGTGAAATAATGACTCTCAAAACATCTTTCGCCTCTGCAGCCCAGAAACTCAACTTTAGCGATGATGTCAGAAGTGCAAAGCATCACGTTCTTGCCAATAGCGATTTTGTGTGAAAGAAAAAAACCTTTAGCAAACACACCGAACGATATTTCTCTGCTGACACATGACTTCTTTCACACAGTCCTTTCCTAAAACACTTTACTCTAAAATAATTTAAATGTTGGTCATGTAAAACAATTTTAATACCTAGTAATTAGTATAGTGCCTGGTACATAGGAGACAGGCAATAAATATTTACTGAATGAATGAATGAATGAATGAATGAATGAAAGAAACGAACAAGCAGGTAAACAAAAAGTTGTCTTCACAGATAAAGGTAAACAAAAATCCTACCTTCAGGGTGGTTTATAAGTATATTTTTCCCACTTCTCCAAGAAGAGAACAAAAGGTTGGAGTCGAAAGCCAAGAACAAGAAATAGCAGGAGATGCCCCTGGCTGACTGAGGCCCTTTGGGATAAGAGATCTCCGCAGGGAATTCTCACTTGGAGAGGACCAAATGGGAAAAATAGTCATAACCATTCGAGCACTCCACCTCTGGGTATTTCTTTCTTTGTATGCCTTTGCACATAACACTTTCCACCTGCCGTCACTATATAGAGTTTACAAAATAAATTTTGTGGTACAATCTTTTCAACACGATATAAGAATAATCCACTGATTATATCCCATAGAAAATGTGTTATGGTACACGTGACAAGTATAAGAAAAATGTGTGTGGATAAAGCGGAGTAGAAATTTATGAGCTACAAAAACTGACAGAAGGAGTGGAAGAAAATGGCAATGAAATGTGCCCGTAGATAAAGAATTCCTTTCACATTAATACTGTGTTAAATAAAAAAGAATATCAGTGTGAGAACATCACTGATTAATATCAGATAAAGGCTTACATGGTATTAATTATAAAAATAAGGTTTCAGAGCAGATAAGAATAAATCACCAAAATTAACAGATGTCAGAGAAAAAAGAAGTACAAATAAAAATATAGAGTAGTAAATAATTTTATAAAATTACAATGAAGAATAACTCAAGGATGCTTTTTACTCAATTTTCATTAAAATCATGAATTTCTCTTTTCTTTATAACAATATTAAATGTTCCCAGTAGAATTTCTCTCATCCCTCTGTATTGAATTTAAGGAATCCTTACGCTTTGTAAGCCCTTCCTTCCAGGATCCAAAATAACTCCCACTTCCTTCTACTCCCAGGTAATACCCAAAGGTCTTGAATAAAATTCCTAAAATTCCTAGCTGAGATCCTAAATGCCTACTTAAGAATTACCTGAAACTTCAAGGAATAAACTGGAATAGCAAATCTCTGAAGAGTGCTTTTGTTTTTTTAAACGACATCTTTTCACCCTGGCTGGTGTGGCTCAGTGGATTGTGTGCGGGCCTGCAAACCAAAAGGTCGCCGGTTCAATCCCCAGTCCAGGGCACATGCCTGGGTTGCGGGCCAGGTCCCCTGTAGGGTGTACATGAGAGGCAACCACACATTGATCTTTCTCTTCCTCTTTCTCCTTCCCTTCCACTCTCTCTAAAAATAAATAAATAAAATCTTAAATAAATAAGTAAATGACATCTTTTCATTCACTCACTCATTCCCTCATTCAGAAGGCTCAATCTTCCCTACAGACCAGGGGCTATGCCAGGCACTACAGACAAGGGTGAAGTAGAAAATTTTGGTCCCTGCTCTTGGGGAAATCACAGTCTAGGGACCTATCAATGACAAGGTTAAGAAGGCAAACTGCATTGTGACAATTGTGCTGAAGCGAGCAACAGGACAGGGTGGCAAGAGATAGCAGGAGGAAATCTAGGTCAGGTGGGTAGTCAGGAAAGGCGTCTCCCACGAGGTGCAATTTATTCCCAAGCCCAATCCCAGAAAGGGTAGAAGGGGCTGGCCAAGCACTAGGGGGCGGATATTCCACGCAGAGAAAAGTGCCTGTAAAAAGGTTGTTCCTGGAGCTACAGGCCAGCCACAGACGGGGGATCAGCTGAGAGAGAGGAGGCCCATTTTAAATATGCAAACGGCATCTCACCATGTGACTCACTCAACATGCCTTTGCCTTTACACACACTTTCCCCTCAGCTTGGAATCTCTCCCTTCCACTCTCTCCTCCGCCACCTCAAAGCTCCCTCCTCTGGGAAACATTCCATGACCCTCCGAGGAAGAGCAAAACTCCAGGAGCTAAGCCCTCCTAACCAGGAGCAAATCCCACGGCACCTAGCACATGCCACTGCCATACCTCCTGCCACACATGACGGAACCGCTGTGTTCAAGGGCCTACAAGCCGGGACCTTGCCTTAGTTGTCTCTGGATCCCAGCAATCTATCATGGAACTTGGTACCAGCAGACATGCAAGAAATGACAAGTGAGTGAGTGAGCACCCCAAGCGAGGAACAGACAGACTGAATGCAGGCAGGAGGGCCACCAATTCTAATTCAAAACTTGTGCTGCAGACTTGGAATAGTGCTGTGGCAACAACGCATTAACCCGTTCGCAGCTGGGTGGGCAGGATGTTTTCTATCCCCATAGGATTTTCATACGACAAACACTTTGGGGAAAACTGTCTTGCATCACAGAGAAGTGACAATAATTGTCACAAGAGTTTCACTTGACATGGGCACAGATGCATTCACTTCAGGCAAGCATGCATTCAGTGCCAGGGCCTATGCTAGGCTCTGAGGGTGACTGTCACCCTGTCCTAGAATGTCTACCAGACAAGCAAGCAGAGCAAATCACATTTCTAAAACATCATTAAGGGCTGACATTGTAAGATGTTTTGCAAGTAATTTACTGTTTCCATAATGTTATTAAGGAAAAAACGCGTCTGTTCTTGTTGTTTTAAACTCCAAGGTCACCCAGAGGACAAAATCATTTAGAATCTGTTGCCCAGTACTAATTCTTGGCTCCCTGAGTCATGCCTAGGTCTCCTTTCTACAACCGACGGACGGAAGGTGAAGTAACCAGAACACTGTAAGTTAAGTCTTCTTTACCTGCCTGTGACTCTTGGCTGACTCCACGTGTGAAATCAGGTGCCACTCTCATCTCCTGTTGGCTCAGCATGTCCTCCCAAGGCCGTCAAGATTCACAAACCAACCATGCATGTTTTCTTAAGTCAAAAAGGTATGTACCACTCGGCTGGATGGAGTCAGATGGAAAAACAAGGCCCGACAGTATGGGAATGGTGGAGAGAGGAGTCCCTCCCAACCGCCCCAACCAGAATGGCGACATTCCTGCCTCCGCACAGCCCAATCCTGGTCTACTCCCTCTGAGCCTCTGCCAGGCTCGGGCGCCTGTCACTTTAAAATCCGGATGTGTGACAGGACTGACCTGCCTAGGAACGTTGAGGCATGCATTTCTGCTGTTCGAATTGCTTAGAATCCAGAGAAACCAAGCATTTCCTCACTTCTTAGGGTTTCCTTCCACTGGAGCCAAATGAAAATCTGGGTGGGCCAAAATGTGTAGGGAATAAACAATTTTTTTAAATGTTCCTAAGTTTCCAGCTCTCACAAGAAAGCTTGTTCTCATAAATTTTACAATCAGTTTTTCAACCTATGTATTCCCAACTAATCTCTAGCGCTCTCAGGAAGCCATCCATTAATACCCTAAACACCACGCGCTGTCACACTGAAGGCAAACTGCGCCTCTTCGAGCAGGATTAAAGCTGCTGCTGAGCGGAGGCAAACCATCTTTCCGCCAGCCTCAACACTCAGCCCACTGCTCACCTCACGCCCAGTCGCTGTCCTCATTCCCGTGCGCCGTGGGGGCAGGTCCACCCCACTGGGGGCCTGCACAGGGCTAGGCTCTCAGTCAACGCCCTCTACCCTGTTCAAGAGTCAACTCCAATGTGGCTCCTGTAAGGCCGGCCCTCACCACTAGTGGCCCCTGAGGCCAGGTGAAGTCCCAACAGGGAGGGTGTACTATCCCAGCACTGCAGCACATGCACCCCCTCGGCAATTACATGACCATGTGCAGATTCTGCACTTTGGTAACTGTTTCTTCCATTACTCTACACGTTCCAGAGGCTGGACAGGCCTGTAGTGTTCATCAGGTTTCCTGACCATGCCCGGGACAGTGCCTGGTAGAGGGGGCACTCAAACAAAGAGTGATTTCCACTTCAAACTCCAGTCTCTATGAAACTGTTCTTCATGGCATGCTGCTGTCACTGCCAGGCTCTAAGGGGACAAATGTTCATGTGAAACCAACAACTTCATCAGGAATTATTAAAATCCAGGGGGTCCATGAACTGGGACAGGAAGAAAATGCGTATTTTTCACTAACTTTTAAGAGAAATTTGCATCACCTATTACGAAGGTAGCTCACAAAGCACACTATTAGTAGTACTTTCGACGACATTGCCCACAAAATTCATGGTCATTTTCATATCGCATTACAGATAAAAAATTGTTTGGCTGATCGTCACCTCAGAACAGCAGGGCAGCTACAGGACCCACGGTTAGATCCTGTCACTGAAAGCACTAATAAAAAAAATTACTCTATCACAAGCTTCTTAAGTATTTTGTAACTGAATTTCTATACAGTTGGTTTTCCTTTGTAGTTCCATGCATTTTATTTTATGCAATTTAAGACATTTCCCTGGATTCACTAATGCTAAAGGGGTCCATGGGCTTTAAAAAATGGGGCAAGGGATAAAGGAAACTCTGATCTTCACCATTATCATGAAATATAAACACTGATGGACCAAGAAACACATTCTGTTTTCCACAGACTGAACGTAATTTTACTCACTGAAAAAAGGAATAAAAAATATTCTAAAAGAAAGACAATTCAAAACAGAATTATTAAGAAGTCATTTTTACAATAAATAAAAATCTCTGTTTTACCAATTTTAGTACAAAACTATAGAAGAGGAAATTCTCAAGGCACACTTACAAGTTTAACAGTTACTATGCAGTTCAACCATCACACGTCCTTGATACATTCTTGATAATGATTAAACTCCTCCCACTTTTTTCGGTAAGACTCACCTCTGATGCAGAGAGCCCCTGCCGTCTGTAAAGTGAGAAACTAGACAGGGAGGATCACAGAACACATCATAACCTACCACCTCACTTCTGCAGTGCTCCGTGAATACAGGCATGTACC
>VMDR010007394.1:0-16584 GCA_007922815.1 Macrotus californicus | reverse complement strand
AGAGCCTCGATGGCAGCCAGAGGTCTCACTTGCATTATTAGGAATGCTCTGGAAAACTAAATACCACAGCTTTTCTTTCACACAAATCAAGTCAGTTTCTGGCTGGTCCAGTTCCGCAGCTCCACTTACATTCAGTGCCGTTCTCACTCTTTCCCACCAAAACGAAAATAACAGGAAAGAAATGGCCCTGGCACCCCTGCTCTGTCCTTCCCATTCGCCCCCTCCCTCACCCTCTCCCTGTTGGCCCTGAAAGTTAGGACTCCTAGCCCAAGGCCTGCCTGTTTTAATCCACGGGTATATGTGGCATCTCTTTCAAAATACTAACACAACCCCCAAATTTCACACAGTAAATATGAAACTAAAATCTTTCAAGAAATCACACACCCCAACTCCCAGCAAAATATTTCCTGGAAATCTGTGAAATCATTTATTCTGAGGCACAAATCCACCAAACACAACCAAGAACAAAAGTGAGTGAGTTTCCCTTAAGTCCAGGAAGCCCAGAGCAACAGAAAGAATACTAAATTTGGGACCACTGTTTAATCTTGGGAAAGTCATTTCCTCCTCCTTTGACTGAGTTTCCTCAATTATCAGGCAAAGGAAGTAGACTGAGCTGGTCCCTCCAGGCATGTTCTAGCTCTAGAATTCTGCATTGTTACAACAGCCATGCACGGTGATGCATGAGCAGGAAGAGCAGAAACAGGCAACGTACCCCTAAAAAGGGTGTGTATGCCAGGGAACGCCAGAAAGAGACCATTTCCACTGCAAGGTCTCCTTCTGAGGTCTCAATTCCTTAATTTGTATTTCGTTACTAGTAAACTAAAGATACACAGCGTGTGAAATGTCTAGCAGAGAATATTCCCATGACCACCAGCACCACAAAAAGTGTGTGGATGTGACGTGAGGAGAAACATGCTCAGATTAGTTTGGGTGCTCACCGTTTACATACACATTAAATTATTTCTAAAGCCATGAGGCTGGTCAAGCTCGGCAGGGGGTGGAGGAAATGCTGGGATAACCATGCCTGACAGTGGTGAGAAATCGGTGCCGAGAAAAGACAGCTCCTGAGAAAATTCAGGAGACTGTCCTTCCCAGAGATTCGCATCACTGCCAAAACAGTAACATCGGGCAGCATTTTCTATACCGTCAATGAACTTTTCAGCAAAGTTATTTCCAAAGTTAATCTCCCACCACCTATTTCTCAATTTGTATCAAAGTCCTACATGCACATGGTTGTTTTAACCAAGCAGGACTACAACAAAATTCAGCAGTCCCGCCCAGCCCTGCTCTCAGGGCCCGCCCACTTCTCTCTCTCATCTACCTGTTCTGACACACACTTACGCATTTCTAAGTGCTACACTTATGTTACAGTTTCCAGTTTGTAAGTCAAACATTAAAAATTTCGTTACAGTATTTTAGGATTTAACTGTCTTACACTCTGCTCTGTATCGTTTTCTGTTTCTGATATTATACTTTAAATTTCCAAGACCTTTCTTATTCTCCAAATCTGATTTTTTTTTTGCATTCCGCTCTTTTTTCAAAGATGCAATGATTTTCCCACTCCTCTGAGGATGTTTATTATATTACATAACAGTTTCCCCTGTTTCCCTTAAATACCTTTCTCCTGTTGTTTGTTTGAATACCAAATCAATCCTCAAACCCCTGGCTCCTGGCAGCCCCTCACATTTCAAAATGAGGCTATCAAATACACAAGTTTCAGGAGCTTAGGTGTCCCTTGACGACTGGTGGACTCAAAGTAGATACGTAAGCAATTCCCATGCTGTAACTACACTGTATTCCCAATAAGAGCTTCCTCTGATTCGGAGCTGATATAGCTTTAGGAATTCTGGAACAGGTATTAAGGGACCCCCTTGGTGTCCCTTAATCTTCCTGATGTCAAACCAGAGCCTCACCATCCTCTCTGGGCCAGGGATCCCAAGTCAGGGTTCAATTTCCTTAGGGAATATATAAATCTCTGTTCTCCTGTGCAAATGGAGAAGGGAGTCAAAGGGTGCTGTTTACAGATCTCAAGCAAACTCCCAGTTTTTAGCCCCCAAGCTTCTCCCCCTTCTAGTTGATTCAACCTCAGGCAGTACTAGTGACTCTTCACAGGGCTTGCAAATTCTAGAAGGTGCATGAGGAAGCTCTTGGCCATCACCTCCTACTCTGGACACTCAGCAGTAACCACTCTGCCACCATCTTCCACCATGTGATGCCTTGCCCATTCATAGCTACCTTGTCTCCACTTCCCTCTGGACAGACCAGTTTATTCCTTTTGTTCTTTTACCGTAATTATAGTGATGTTATGGCAGCGATAAACACATATACGCTCTACTGCTTTTAACTACAAGGTCTGCCCTCTCCGATTCATCTTCAGGAAGACTGCCAAAATGGGCTCATTACCATGAGCTGGGCACCAATTTACACAGCAGCAGTGGGCAGGCAAGGCCTGGTTCTCACTGCCTTAAATTCTAAAAGCCAATCTTGCTGAATATTTTATGGCCAAAACCAGACTTTGTACAGTACGATTCATAACATCAGATGTATTTCTCAGTTCATTATTCTCTGCATATTGGGACCCACTTGGAATTTGAATTCAATATTTATAATATGGTACAAAGTGATTTCACATGTAGCAAAATTTTATAGCATATTACATTTCTTTATTTTCAAATGTGAAATTTTACTTTATATTTAGTGATTCAGTACAGCCCAATTATAAGTGCTATTGGGGGACCTCAATATACACTCACTTTATAAACTGAAAATACTAAATTGCATTAAATCTCTATTAAAATTTCAATAGCCCTGGCTGGTGGATTTATTCAGTGGATTGAGCACCGGCCTGAGAACCAAAGGGTCACCAGTTAGATTCCCAGTCAGGGCACATGCCTGGGTCGCAGGCCAGGTCCCCAGTAGGGGGCACGTGAGAGGCAACCACACACTGATGTTTCTCTCCGTCTCTCCCTCCCTTCTCCTCTCTAAAAATAAATAAATAAAATCTTTTTTAAAATGTCCAATAAATTTTATCTCTGAAAGTGTATACTAAAATAAATACAGGAATCCAAAGTTTATCCATATTTATTAAAGATAAAAATGACAGATGCCTTAACTATACTAATAATGAAAGAAAAATACCCAGTATAGATGGTCCTATAACCCAAATGCTCACAACCAATAGAGGACTGCCTATAAGTCAGAAAAACACAGAAAGCCATTCCCATCTTGGCTGAAAGGGAACACATGTGTTTCTGACGGTAACATGCTGAAACACTGAAATAATTCTTCCAGACCCTCTTTTGAGTCCGAAAGAACTTCACAGCTGGATGCCAATATTCCCCACAAAACCCAGTCAAGTTCACTGGGGCTACCTAAAGAAACTTCTCAAGCTAATAAAAGTAAGGTTTTCCTGCGTATTCATGAAATTGCAAACTTTATGTGGTTTGGTAGCTCACATACAGCCAGCTGATTCCAGCTACTGGAAGTCACGGAAGCTCGTAAAACATCTTTTGCCCAAGTCATGATATATCTTTAAAGCATCACAAAAAAATACTAAGCAAGGGAGAGAAAAAAAAAAAAAAAGCAAGAAATGTAATCATGTATTCTTTATTTTCTTGAAACCTTCCTGTTTCTGCAAGAATAAAGGGAATTACTACCAAATGACATCAAACTTAGGGCAAAACAAAAATGTATTTCCTTGCCCCTTCCATCACATCTCTAAATGGAGCAGGAAGATTATTCCACTCTCATTCAAATGATAATAATTTCATCAATTGTTATAATCAATTAGTGTTGCTAAAGGAATAAAGATGAAGGATGTGAAAATATTAACAAATAGTATTTACAACCCACAATTTATACAGTGGTCATGACAGTTTAATGCCCTACTGAAGGAAGTATAATTGATCCAATCACCAAATTTAAGAATTACCAAGCTTCCTGCATAATTACAAATGTCTTTATTACGTCAGATGTGGGCATTAGACCTTAAAATCCTAGGGCAGCCAAAATAGTGCCACTCTCTACATTTAGACAGGATTCACCTTCTAAAAAGACCAAAAGCAAATGCTCCCTGCACATTTTTCTATGTCCTAAGTCTAAAGTATTTTATTCATGAATCCCCTATATACGTGTCCAGTCCCTACATGTCAAGCATTGTTCAAGGGGTCCGTGAAATCCTTTCACTTTGTCTCCAACACTCTGCCCACCAAGGTACCAATCTCATCCAATGGGCCCCCGTGTGGAAAACACTTCTGAGTCAGTGCCTTTGATTTCCGGCACCTACCAGGGAAAGATAGGAACCCTAGGTGATGAGTCACAATCCCATGTTGGGTGGCAGAAATAAATTCCTGGCCCACAAAGTCACCTAGAGGACAGCTGCTGAAAGGCTACTCATAGACTTCTGGGGATTAGCGGATACACATTCCCAGATATGAGATGGTAAATCCAGTGGACACACTGAGTGGGTGGTTACTATACAGGACACACCTCAGGGAGTCACAAAGAGCATTTGTTACACAAACATCCAGGTAACTAAAGCCTTTTTATGACAAAAAGAAACAGCCAAATCCCAAACAGAGGCCCACATATGCTGAGCAACAGAAACTGGGTTCCATCTTTATAACTCTAGAGTTTCTTAGATTGTCTCGAAACCAGATAACTTTGGACTTATTTACTGTAATTATTATTGTTTAGCATTCCCAGTCAGCACTAAATTCTACAGGGTAGTAGTTAAGAGTGCAGCCCAGCTCCCAGGGTTTAACTCTGCCACTCACTACCTGGGCTCCACCAGGGTAGGTCATCTAACCACTCTGTGCTTTGGTTACCTGATTATAAAATGGGGATGATAACAGAAGTGACCTTTCACTCGATTGTTGTGAGAATTAAATGAATTCATGTGTGTGTCTGTCTGTATGTATACACATATATACACACACATGGGTGTGTGTGTCATGTGTGTGTGTAAATAAATAATAGTAAAACGGCTCAATACTGACTGGTATAGGAAGCATGCAAAACCAGTAAGCTACTTGCCTTGGTACAGCAATGCTTCTTACACACCAAATTACTTCATGTGGTGTTTCAGGTGAAAGTTAAGGAAACACGAAACACACACAACTGTGTTTAACATGATGAGACAGAGATGATTTCACATGATCTGCCAGTTCCAACCACTTGTGCCATGCAGCCGGTGACACACAGTAAGCTTATCTGAGTGCTTTCACCCAGCGGCCCCTCCACTCCACCCCCATTAGCAGGAAAAAGCAATCAGGGAACCCGGCCAATAAAGCCCAAGTGGAATCTCAGTTGTGGGGAAAGCACTCAGTGAATTTTCAAAAGCTGACTGGGCTGCGCGTTCCCAGTGTAAGGGGAGGCTTCTGCGAGTCCCTTGCCTACCTGAATTTTAACCTTTCTCCCATGACTGAAAGGAAGGGGTGAAAAATAGAGCAAGTGGCACTTTTTTTTGTGAATGTCTTTATCATAATTTGTTTTAATGCTCTCACCTCTGTAACCCTACCTGAGAAACTGCCCTTTGCTCCAGAATGCCCCTCTCACCTTGGTAGCTCTCTCTCTCCCGATGCTTCCCTTACTCCCATGACTGAGGCCCAACCAGGTCAACCTATGTATGTCTGAGAATGTATTTTCCAACCGATTCTATGGCAAGAAACATGGGTCGGAGTCTATTCTGCCAAGCCTGGGGACCTGGGCCAAGAGATAAGCCCTCTGTCTCCCTCAACGGCCCGCAGAAAGTCAAGAACAAATGATGCAGAGAGGAAGGGAGCACAAGAATGAAGTCCGGAAGTAACAAGAACACCAACGACAACAAAAGCACGAGCCTTTAACAGTATTAGCTACTCTTAGCTCTTTCCATCTTCACAGCCACACTACAGATCCATTAAAATAGAATAGAATCATTATTTTTCTTCCGCTGAGGCCCAAGAATTTACATTTTTAAAAATTTACCTTAAGTACCTCTGGCCAGGGTGGCTCAGTTGGCTGGGTGTCATCCTGCAAACCCAAAGGTTGCCGGTTCCATTGCCAGTGGGGGCATATGCCTGGGTTGCGGGTTCGGTCCCAGGTCCAGGTGCATACAGAAGGCAACTTCTCCAGGTTTCTCTCTCACTTTGCTGTTTCTCTACCTCTTTCTCCCTCCCTTCCCCTCTCTCTAACATCAAAAATAAAATAAAGCTTTTTAAAGAATTATTTACAGCATCATTACCAGAATTATTTGCAGCTTCCTAACATCAGCAAGTAATTTCAGTGTATGTTACAGAGTATTAAAAAAGAAAATCCTGAAAGCACAGTACTTAAGCCAAAAATGAAAGTCAGAAAAGAGATACCAGGTCAAAAAAGGGAAAACAAAAAGACTTGAGGAAGGAAGGAAGGAAGGAAGGAAGGAAGGAAGGAAGGAAGAAAGAAAGAAAGAAAGAAAGAAAGAAAGAAAGGAAGAAAGAAAGGGAGAAAGAAAGGGAGAAAGCGAGCAAATCCCATCTGGAAACTATTTCCAGGAGAGGAGAGGGGGAAAGAACAAACCCAGAAAGAATGCTTATGTTGGGAATCACTAACCATGAGAGCAGACAACTACGCACAACTATGGAAAAAGTGCCACGACAAATGATCAAATATCAAAGGGTTTTCTGACAGCAAAAGTCTGAGGACCACTTTTTAAAGAACTAACTGGTGAAAGAAAGATAAAGTTAGGTACTATCTACATATTATAAACATTTGATAACTTACTGAGAGACCAGAATCATTTAAACTGGTTGGTTGTTTTTTTAAAATTTTTAAAAAATTTTTATTTACTGATTTGAGAGAGAGAGAGAGAGAGAGAGAGAGAGAGACAGAGAGAGGCATCACTTTGTTGTTCCACTTGTTCATGCATTCATTGGTTGTTTTTCGTACGTGCCCTGGCCGGGGATCAAACCTACAACCTTGGTGTATCGGTAACTGAGCTACCCAGCCAGAGCCAAATTGGTTATTGATTTAAGGCCAATCACCAGAGAACGTCCTCCCGTCTGTACTGTAAAAACTAGTTTTACAAAGATGTGCCTGGCTGACAACAAAGGATGCCACAGCTGAGGAGAGTTCCACTGGTCTAGATATCATGCGCCGCTGAAGAGGGACCCTCCTCCGTAGTGTTCACGGTGCCATGATCAAGTTCCAGGGAAAAGGTCTTTTGGAACCTCAGGGCCAAGGATAAAAAAAGAAAACTGTGATCACATCGGTAAATATCTTTGAGAAATTTGATTGATAATGTCAACCTAATAACTAATCACTTTCCTCTATGCATTGCCTAATATAACACTCTAAGACAAATTTGCATCTGAAGTTTAACAAGAGGAGAGGGCACCTAATATAAAGCAAGCAAAATTTCTGTGTACTGCCTCCTCTTGGCTTTACCTTACTAACCAACTCATTTCTTCCTCTCTCAGCATTTTTGTTGTCTTTTTTTTTTAATTCTACCTCTTATGTGACTTTCTGTAGGAATCTGGAATAAGTGCATAAGTCTTGTAAATATTACCAAAAAAGCTTACTGTAAGACCTGACTAATAATTCCGATATATCCTCATCTGAAATAGAGACAATTACACCTTCCCCTCAGTATTATTGTAGGGAATAAATGAAATAATGCATTTTAAAAGTCCCAGCACATAAGCTAAGCTCTCTGCTTCTTTCTACTCTTTTAGGAAATACTTTCTCAATCTCAAATTAATTTTCCTCATGTGCTCTGGATTTAGTGAGCAATCAATTAGTTCACACGCTGCTAACTTTTATGGTGTAACTAACTGTTACAATTATAAAAGGTTAATGTATATCCAGATACTTCCACTGGCTTTGGCTAAGACTCCTGGACCCCTATATTACATGAAGTAAAAGTTTAACAAATAACGTTTAATTGTAAATGAGGGTCACATAAATGAAGACACTGCTAACAAAGGAACTGGTGTACTAAGATTTACCCAGAAGTTCTCATTTCTGCCGCTTTCTTCTGATGTAACTGCATTTCCCAATCAAATGGCACCCAACGAGCCCCTGTAGTACCAACTACCTGAATGATGGCCATGGGGTCAGTAAGAGCCACCTGCGGTCACTTAGGTCTGAGTGTCAATCTATACCACTCTGTGTGTTTGTGAATGAAATAAAAAGAAGAGAAGCATAATAGTGAAGGAGGAAACACTTGGGGGAAACAGACCCTGAAATTGCTCGCCTGTCTCTTCCATTTTAGAGGTGGGGACCAGGAGAGCGAGGGAGCCACAGGCCACTAACTCTGGTGATGAGCCCAAGCAGCTCACAGCGCCGCTACATTCCCATCAGTCAAATGGCAGTCACAACTACTCCCCGGGGTCATCACCACGTGATTCCCAGCATGCTAACATGGAAGAGGCACTTATCCTGCAGATCCCAACTAATCCCAAACTGCCACATTCCAGGGTGAAGTCTGCCCACTGGGTGAAGCACCGGGACATGGTGGCAAAGGGACTGAAATCCAGCCAGCACAGTGACTCTTTGCCAAAAGGCACAGCCCACTAAGTGTGTCCATCAGATTCTCCATCTCCAGAGAGGCCACCTTCATCCAACTGTCCATCCAGAAGTGCTGTTTTGACCTAATGCTCATAAAGGCAAAATATCGTCCATCTGCCGTCCTGACTAATATATACACTGACTAATACATCAGTCCTGACTAATAGAAAAACTCATCACCTCTACGATACAGTAGCTCCTTTTTCCGGAGCGCCCATGGCCACTGCTATGAGAACTAGAACAAGATTCTGGAACTAAGCCCTGCCCAACCAGTGTCAGACCTCTGCCAGTTCCCCCACACCTGACCTCTGCTGCTATCACACCAAACACCCAGAACTTCCCCTCTCTGCC
Source organism: Macrotus californicus (assembly GCA_007922815.1). Lineage (NCBI taxonomy): Eukaryota > Metazoa > Chordata > Mammalia > Chiroptera > Phyllostomidae > Macrotus > Macrotus californicus. The sequence goes on along the minus strand of VMDR010007394.1, from coordinate 7,710 downwards.
CTCCATTTCACCCGTGTCCTGCCCACATGCCCAGGGTCCTGGCCCAGCGCCCTGCGCGTCTGCCCTGCCAGGCCTGGAGGAGCCACACAGCTGCAGGAAGGAGGATAAGCTGCAGACCAGGGCAGGTCCCGACCCCACTTCCTGACCCTGCTGGGTGAGCTACAGAGGCATTTTCTCAAGAAACAATGTCATAAAGGGTGATCACTCCAACGACACTGGTACTTGCTGTCCTATCTTTCCGCAACCATCAAATGTGAAAGAGGAATTCACAAGGAAACTTATATTCCCAAGTGACCTATATTCCTAAATTTCAAGCAGCAAATTAGAAATAAGAGAGAGGGAGAGAGAGACACGGATAATAAAATACCTTCCTCCTGGGTTGATTGTGATCACTACAAAAGGCAATACATGAACGTGTCTGGCACACACTGCACACGGAGAAAACAGTCACCATCACACAAGGTGCACACTCCTTACCCACGAAACCAGCATCTGAAAAGCCCTGAGAGACCCCCGGGTTTTTTTAATGACCCTTTCGGCAGCGAAACATGACCTGAACTGACTTGAGACTATTTATAAGTTGGTTTGTGTCCCACTTAGTGTGAATATTTTACTACAGAAATAGTCACATCTTTGATTACAGATGCTGCCCCAGACTTCCCCACAGACGTTACATCCTTTTGGGATATGAACCATAAGCTCTCTGAAACAAACAAAAAATCATTAATTCTGAAATACATCAGCGTTCTGGACACGGGATTGAGAGTGCATCACAACCCATTCCTAAACTGAAGGAGGTGGTGACTTGCTAAATCAAACCAAGGGCAGTCTTACAAGTTAGATTTCAGCGACATTTCCCATCAGCCGGTTGTCAGGAGGTCTCAGCAAAGATGGGGAGGAAAGAGCTGAAAGGCTGAGCAGAGGGGGATATGGAAGCCAAGGCCATGCCAGAACTTCACTGGCTTTCAGAGGACCCGAGCCTTCAAGCACATTCTTATAACTGTGTAGTCACTTTTTTCCTAGATTTTCAAAGTGAGTCTAGTTTCCAGTCTCAACACTGGCTCCCTGGAGTCTGGGCAAACTGCCATTGAATCACAAGGGCCACTCAAAGGTTTTTCTTTCCAGGCTGTTGAAAACATTAAACTAAATAAGAGCATATTCTCCAGCCTCCCTCACTGCACCCTTCCCAACCCTTACCATCCATTAAATCGACTCTCCGTTCATTCCAAAGATATTCTACTCATAGTAGATTAAACATATAAATGTGTGTAATAATAAATATGAGTAGTAATGAAGCAGTAGCATGGGAAAAGTGGAAAACTTCAAGAACTAAATCAAGTTAATGTTTCTCCTTATAGTACCACACTCAGACCTGGACAGGAGGGGCCCTGCCTTAACCACTGCCTTTTTGAGGGCCCTACTCTGACCCTCTCCCAGGCACCCCTTCTCATAGGATAGAGAGCTCAGGGCCACGGGCACAGATGCACCCAGAGCCGGTACAACCTCTTCTAAAGCATACTCTAGGGACCCGGTCTCCCAGGAATCCTCTCCAAATGACCTTACTCCCCAAGGGTAGGCCACACCACTGTTTGCAAGTGGGGTAGGGAGGAAGACCATGGATGGTAGGCCAGGGTGACCACCGGCTTGTGTGCAATGCCGTTCTCGGTGCAGAATGGAGCCATGTTCTGGCACAGAACTCTGAGGAGCTGGAGAATCCTACATTTGAACCTGGCCCACCGAGTTGTTATAAAAGTTTATTTGGCATTATCCATTCTCAGCTTCTTCTCATTGATATCAGAAATCCAGCCCTTTCCCCACTCCCTCTCACTTTCAGCACACGGATGCCTTACCATAAACCACATTTCTCAGCTTCCCTTGTAGCTAGATGAGGCATGTGACTAAGCTGTAGCCAATGGAATGGCAAAGGGCATCCTGAATGAAGCCTCTAGGTCATATTCTCTCAAAATGAAATTGCTTATTTTTTACCTCCTCTCTTTCCCCTTTCCTTGGACTGGAACTTGGACATTGTGTTGCGGGGCCAGCCTTAACCAAGATGAGACAACACTGCAGAATGGCAGAATAAGAAAGAAGGAGCCAGGATCCCTGAGAGAACTTAGGGAACAAAGCCACTAATGCCACCCACCAATTCTGCACTGTAACGTGAGAGAGAAATAAACTAACTTCGATCCTATTTGAGCCACGGAATTTCGAGTCTTCTTTGATACACCGGTTTAGCCTCTCTCAAATATATTTTGCAAATGATCTAAATAAACTGATTGTAAATAAGATTTTGGGGGTTATGCTAAAGCATACAGTATAAGTCAACTATAGTGATCCCAGACAAAAATCAACAGTACCAAGCCTTAGCAAAAAGAAAAATAAAGGAGAGGAGAAATTTATTGTGAATACAGAGGGTTTTCTTTCTCAAAAAATGTATCAAATAGTTAAACACACAAGAAAAAATGAGTAAAAGAGTTCCGTGTAAGAATTAATCAGAGCATCTAAAGGTCTATAAAATTACCTGAACATGTTCAGCCTAATTTAGAATGTCCTCTTCTTAAATAGAAAAGAGCAAAAAATAAAAAATAAAAAGCAAAATTCTACATATACTTAAGAAATAAAAACACAAAGTTTACTTGTGTGATATGACTAAAACTTTTTACATGCTCATTTTAAAAGACTAGAAAGAACACATTCACATTATAATAGGTATTTGTATGGTAGTAATAGCTAACATTTATTGAGTACTGCTATGTACCCAAGTGCTTTACATGTATTAATTTTTTATACTTTTACAACAACACAAGAAAGTAGGTTCCAGCACTACCCCCACTTTATTGATAAGGAAACTGAGGCACAGAGCAGCTTAGCAATTTGCCCAAATTCACATGGCTAATAGGTGACCACACTTAGGTTCAAAACCATATCATTTGATATGGCATTCAACCACTCCCTACAGTACCAGACAAGAGAGTGCTGATAAAAATTTTAAATCCTTTCGGTTCTCAGGCCAGCACTCAACCCATTGAGCCACACCAGCCAGGAACAAGGGGTGAGGGTTGGGGGGTCAGAGATTGAATATGGGAGAGGGGTGGGCAGGGCAGGGGAGAGCAATGGAGCAATGGGGGGAAAATGTGGACAACTGTAATTCAACAACAATCAAAACAATTGAAAAACTAAATTAAAGAACTAAAAAAGAAATTTAAATCCTTAGGAGTTTCTTCTTCTGCTTTTCAAATATTGTGTAAAATAACATTATGCGGTACTTGATACCTGTCCCACCTAGAGATAAAAGGCTTATCCCAAATTCCATCCTGTAACCCCAGCAATAAGACTGCTTTAAGAATCCGAGCGTGGGGGATATTCAGGGAGATCACAGGGTCACTGCCCACAAAACTGAAATGACAGCAATAAGGAAGGAGGTAACAGAACACAACCCTTCATGAGCACAGCTGTGACAATTCAGCATTACCAATTGGGCTCTTTGGAGCTTATAAAGATATCAGTGTGAGGTCACCCCGTCCACACAAATCAATTAATTGTACAAAGAGGCTGACTGATTTATCCAAGGTCACAAAGCTGGTTGTTTGCAGAACCGAAACTAGAACCTAGCTCTTCTCTGAGACTAGGGCGTAAGTCCTTTCTTTTTAGTAGGGCACCCAGGGTTTCTGGAATTTATCAGCTACAGTGGTGATATTAAATTATGTTCCAAAAAGCATGAAGGACCCTTCAGGGGCCTAACCCTGACCCATCCCCCAAACCTTGCTTCACAGATCCCCTGCCTGCCAGCTCTGCATCAAAGAGCAGCAGTGAATGCACTGTCACAGGAGGAGAGAAGGACGGAAGGTAGGCTCCAAATCACAGAACAAAACAAAGTATTAGCATCCTTAACTTTCAAGAGCCCTTTACTTGGGCCCTTTTGGAGGGCTTTCCCTACTGCCAGAATTCATCTTATGGAAAAAACTATCACTACCACTTCATTAACTGAACATTTTTGTTCCAAGGAGAAAATTAACCTATTCTCTAAATAAAGGACAACTTTGGAGAAGAAAGGGCAGTTAACTGCCTTCCACTGCCACATATCTGCACCGCGGCCTTAGTCTTCTTTCTCCTGACTGTTGCAGACGTCAAGTACTGCCAGCGGGCTTCTGGGAAACAGTCGAAGACTAACTGAGAGATAATCAATCAGTGCAAGAACATATCATAAACATTAAACTCTTATTTCTCTTAGGGATTACACATTTGTTGAAAGCAAAACAAAGAGCACAATTTGTTTATTCACTCAGCATGTATCTATTGAGCATTTACTACGTGCCAGGTACTGTTCTAGATACTGGCCACTCAACCCAAAGAAAAAACCTACCCTCATGGAGCGAACATTCTAGTGGAGAGAGACAGACATCAGAACAGCAAACAAGGAAGTGATAGAGAATGCCAGCAGGTGATAAATGCCATGGAAACAGTAAAGCCGGGTAAAGTGGATGGGGATGCTGAAGAAGGCAGGTTGTGCAGTTTTAATCAGGTGGTCAAGTAGGTTGCATAGGGGAGGGAGTCAGCCAAATGATTACCCGAGGACAGAGTGTGCAGGCAGGGGTCACCAGGCAAAGGTTCTGAACTGGAAGGGCACCTACCGTCATGTGCAGTAAGTCATATAAAGCCAGGCAGGATCACTCAGAGCCCTGTAGGTCACTGTAAGGTCTTCAGCCTTTACTGTAAATAAAATGGGAAGTCACTGCAGAATTGTGAGCCTAGCGTGAAATGACGTACTTTGGTATTTTAAAAGCTCACTCCGCTGCTAGTTGAGACCTGCTTCAGTGGGACAAGAGTGGAAGCTGGGAGATCCCTGAGCAGGTGACTAGAGAAATTGAGACAAGACTGGTGGTGGCCTAGACCAGGGCGGTGGCAGTAGAGATGGGGAAATGTGACCAGATTCTGTATAATCATCCAAAACTAGAGCCAACCCTTTTTGCTGATGGATTAGATGTGGTTAAAGGAGAAAGAAAGGACTTACAAGGATGACTCCAAAATTGCTGACCTGAGCAACTGGAAGAATCAGACTGAGTCTAAGAGAGGTAGACAAGACTATGGGATCAGGTGTGGGGTGGGGGGCAGATCAGGAGTTCAGATTTGAACACACAAGTGGAGATGTCAAGTGGGCTGTTGGAAATGCAGGTATGCGGCTCAGGGGAGAGGGCTAGGCCAGAGATAGAAATCTGAGTTCAGTGTTCAGAGGTACTTAAAACCAGGAGCCGGGCAGATGCCAGAGGGACTGCGTGGTGACAAAGAAGACTGGGCCTTCTCTGACGGTGTCAGGAAGAAGAGTCTGCAAAGGAGAATGAGAGGGAAATCGGAGAGTATGGTGCATCCTAGATGCCAAGAAAAGAAAGTACACCACAGAGAAGAGAATAATCAACTGAGTTCACGCTACTGAGAAATAAAGTAAAATGAAGATCCTGAGAACTGACCACTGGACTTAACAACAGGAAAATCTCTAGTAACTTTGCTAAGAGTTGTTTTAATTGCATGACAGGGGCTACGCCTGCTTAAAATGGTTTTGAGAGAGAACAAAAGGAAAGGAATTCCAACTCTGGGTATGTAAAACCCTTCTGAGCAACTCTTTGATAAAGTGGCACACAGAGACTGGGTGATAACTAGAGAGACAGGTGGGATCAAGAGCGAAGTGTTTTAGAAGACAGATAACAATAGTACACTAATGAAAAGCACCCACAAACGAGGGAAACCGTAGGGATACAGAAGACAGAGGAGAGGTCCTTGGAGGAAGGCACACATGTTTCAGGAGAAAGGGCACAGTATAAAATATTCATCTAAGACAATGAGAGAGTGATGGCCAAGCAGCATTAAGGCCTCACCTGTGATCGTGAATTCCACTGGGGCAGGGGTTGTGTGTTTCCCTCCAGCCATGGTCCTCTGCACCGAGGCCAGCACAGAGCAGGTAGACAGAGTTAACCAAGGAAGGGTGTGACACAGCTCTAAGAAACGAGGAAGGCAAGGGAATTGAAGGCAGGAGCAAAGGAGTGCTTTGTGATGGGCTGTAAGTCTCAGCAGAGAGCAAAGAGAGGATATGGAAAGACATAGCATAATGCTCATAGGGTTCACAGACTGTGGACCCCACTGGGGTCAGAGACTGCTAGAGTTAGGGTGTAAGAGGGAGCGGGCTGGACATGTAAGACATGATGGGCAGAAAGTGTGACACTTGCCCTGGCCAGTGTGGTTCCGTTGGTTGAATCACTGTCCTGTAAACTGAAAGGCTGAGGGCTCAATTCCTGGTCAGGACACGTGCCTAGGTTGCAGGTTTCTTCCCCAGTCCGGACACATGTGAGAGGCAACCAATCAACATTTCTCTCTCACATCGATGTTTCCCTCCCTCTCTCTCTTCTTCCCTTCCCTTCTCTCTAAAATCAATAAGCATGTCCTTGGGTCAGGATTAAAAAAAGTGTGACACTTAAAATTTAGATTATGGAGGGGCTGCAGCCATGAATGATAACATGGTTGGTCAAGAGAAGTTCAAAAACTGAGACAGTAGAGTGTTGGAAGGATGATTTCTGCTTACATTGAAATCACTACAACAAAAGTAGCTTTTGGAGAGACTGACGGTAAACCAGGAGCTAAAATCACAGAAAAATGAGAGTTCTTTCAGGGGACAGAGGGAGCGGGGGACAGAACAGCATCTCAACAATGAGGGTTAGTGGTGCTACAATTTGATGACATGGGGCGGGTGGGGGTGAGGGGGTGGGCCTGATCCAGATGTGAAAAGAGGAGCAAGGGGAACGAACTCTACTGACCTTTCTGGGAGTAAGAGACAGGTGAGACAGCAGAGGCACATACAAGGCCATTGGAGAGCCAGGTCCTCAGGTGACAGCCACTACTCTTAACTCCATGAGTAAGGAAGAGACGGACTGGCCTATTTCCAAGTGACAGAACATCAACAATTTTTGAACAGTAAATTACCTTTGATGTTAGGGAAAATAAAACATGTGATACCCACTCTACCAGAGCTTGATGAAGCACAAGTTTCATTAATTAGAAAAAAATCTGAACCAGACTGTTAATTAGTAATTTATGTCTGATTATTTGCCACTTTTAGCAACAAAAGGGAAAGATTCATCAACAAATAAAAATTCATTATATGCAAAACTGGGTCAAACATTACCAGAAATTATGCCCTTCACACTCGTGTCTACCCACACCAATTCTAGCAATCGGGTCTTTTGTTCAAATGGCTCTGAGTCAACAGAGGCAACATAAGGTTCAGAACTTGGGTCATGGCAAGAGTGTGGGACCCTAAAGTCATGCCAGAGTATCAGACTGCCAATTTAGTTTCCCTCAGAAAAGACGGAAATGCCACAAGAGACACTATTAGGTGGATCACAGACCTCCTGTGAAAATATGATGAAAACTGCAGATACTTTTTCCCAGAAAATGTACAGAGTCATATCTGTAAAAAAATAATGTGCACACTGCATGCATTTCTCAACAACCCCTCGCCCTCTCTCCCCAAGCCAACCAGGTAGCCGACTAGCACATCTGCAAGTCAGCTTCCTATGACACTTGGAGATTAAAAACAAATTAAAAAATAAATAAAAAACCACTGCTGAGTTCCTATCTTCCACAGCCACAATCTACTATTTTATATTCCAGTTTCTCCAGATGCTCATTCTAAGGAAAGTCAAAACACTCAACAAATACAAA
>VMDR010007393.1:0-40803 GCA_007922815.1 Macrotus californicus | reverse complement strand
AAGAAAGGGAGAGCAAAACAGAATAAAGCATCCAGAAAAGGATTCCTGGAGGATGTTAAATGTGAGATCTTAAAAATTGAGAACAACCCCAGTGGAGAAAGTCAATTTGGGAGTGGATATGGCCCAACAAGGGCAGGGACCATGCCTGTGATGCTCACTGTTATCTCTCTGTATATGGAGATGGAACGGCAAAAACAGTGCCTGGTACATAGTAGATGATCAATATATGATGATTAAATGAATGAATGGGCAGCTATAGGCAAGAGACAGTGAAAAGAGGGATGTTTACTAGAGTAAGCCAATTCTTGTTGGTTTGTGGAAATTATGTGAGACATTATTACAAAGAGCTTTGAATGGGAGGCTTAACTTGAACTTGATACTCAAAAAAACCCAAAAAAACAAAAAGGCATTACCGAAGAATTTTCAAGGAGTATATCATTCCATAAGTAGTATCATAGATGAAGTTCCATTCATCAAAGGAGCATATAAATAAATGCCACTGATTCCTGAAATTAAAATAAAACCAAAAATTCTTAGCATTCAAAATATCCCTGCCCATTTCACTTTTGATACGAATATAAACAATTTAGCTTCTAGGCCAAAACAGAGACCCTAGTGTTCTTCCTGATGTGTGATGTCATCATATTAATGCTAATTTGGGTTATGCGTATTCATCAAGCATAAAATTCAAGCTCCTTTTAGCACCTGATTTAAGCCTCTGGCAGACCTTCACATTAGAATTATAAACCCTAAAAAATTAGAGATTTGTTTAAAAAATGGCGATATGTATGGCTAGGAGCTACTTCAGTTTTATGAGACACTCATAATTATTAGCAGTGGGGTCCATGCTGTTAACACTGGGCACTGTTTGACTGTTTTGTGGTAATTTATAGGGTTGATTACTCCAGCCTCAAGTGGAACCTTAAGAAGGAGAGTAGCAAATGGTAAATCTTTGTGACGGTCCCTGGAGCTGCATTTCAGTTTGAGACTCTGAGTTATGCGGGTCTCAACCTCTTTCCCTCCCCCAGCCCTTTCTGTAGCTCATCGTCGTCATCATCATCTGTTCAGATAATGCCTTTTCAGAAGTCACAGGTGCCCAGGGAGGAGAGAGGGGGGAAGAGCCCTGTTGTACGCACACTTGCTGCAGACCTGTCACCTTACTGTCAAGGTGACAAATGTTTGTCCTTAAGGGGACACTGGAGGGTAAATCACTAGTGTTTCTCTCACTTACCTTCTTTCCCATATTACCAAAGCTCTTAGCCAAATTTACAGCAAAAAGAATCTCAGAAAATGAGGCTACTCATAACCTTTACGGACCTTGTTCAAAGATATGTTTGGTACAAGCTCAAAGTACTGACTACGTTATATGAGGCCTGTCCAGAAGGTATCCAGCCATGTACTCTGAAAAATAGAGGCATTTATTGAAGAAGACACAAGAAACATGGTACACAGGACAATGACACCTCAGTCCCCTTCAAAGTAGGCACCTTGGGACCTCACACAGTTTTCCCAATCACCATCAGCTGCCCTGTCGTATTTTCCTGAATCTCATCAACAGGCTGAAATCTCTTCCCATTCAAAGGGGATTTTAGTTTGGGAAAAGCCAGAAGTCACAGGGCACCAAATCTGGGCTACAGAGGGGCTGAATCACGTGGGCGATTTGATGTTTTGCCAAAAAACTCTGCATAAGACTTGATGCATGAGTTGGCGTGTTGTCGTGATGAAGCTGCCAGTCAACAATTGCCCATAGCCGTGGCCTTCTGAATCAACCGAATAGTTTCCACAAAGGAATGTTCAAACAGCACAAAATTTAATGCAAATTTGTTGCTCTACTCACTCAGTCATTTTGAATGTGACGACCACACAATACACATGCCCACTCAACAGTGTCTGCCACCCCCACTGACTATTACAGTGAAGTCGTCATTGTTCACGCATGTGCACTCCAGTCCACTCTCCTTGGCTGCCAGGTTATATCGATGTCATGCAGACTGTTCTCATTATATTTATAATGGCTGGGCTTTTTCTGGACAGACCTTGTATACTGGGGTCTACATAATTAGAATTTGCTGAAGGTAATTTTATAAGTACATTTTCATTTCAGGGCTTATTCAGAAGGAAAAGACTTAGGAAAGAAACATTTCAATTCTGAGAGATAGTGTTGGAAACAAACAGAATCGTGATAAGGTGAGCAGTGGTCTATTTTTACGTCAGGGTATATTGTACAATCCTCACATAGAGAGACACCAAAACTTACATTAATCCCAGAAATGGAAGTCACCCTGGATTTCTTCATCTCTTTTTTCAGCCCATTCCATTCCATTCTCCTGTTAACAGTGAGAATGATCTTGAGAGGTGTAAACTGATCATGTCATTTTCCTAATTCAAATACTTCAGTGTTTGTTGGGATAAATACCAAAATCCCTTGTGTATGGCCTATATGGTCCTACATGACCTACCCCTTGCCTTCCTCTCCAGCTGCGGCCCATGCCACCTGCCTCGTCACCCACAAGGCAGCTGCCACGTCAGCACACGTGCGGCTTCTCCAGTTCATTCATTCATTCAACAAGTACTCATTGAGCTCCCCTAAATATGTATGAAACTGACAAAAATTCATGGAGCTTACATTCTTGTGAGGGGATATAACAACAAAAATGTATAGATTTCTAATTAAAATATATGTAGCATATCTCAAATACATGTAACAGATGGAAAAATGGAAAAAAATGGAGTAGGAAAGGGAAGAAGCTGGGGAGGCAGCTAGAGGGGTCGCGATTTTTAGAAAGGTGGTAGGTAGGTGGCAATCTCACTTAGAACGTTTGGGCAGAGACTAGAAGCAGGTAAGGGAACAAGCCATGAGGATATTTGGGGAAATCGTGCTCAATGTAAAGAGAACCCGAAGTGCAAAGTACTGGAGCAGGAGAAGGGCCAGAACAGGCTGGTGATAAAGATAAATTCAGGTATGTAGCAAGGGGCCGGATTACATAGTTAGGGCCTTGTGAACCACTGGAAGTCCTGTGGGTTAAAACTGAATGAGAGGCTATATTATCCAACTTGAGCTGTCCTAACAAAATGCCACAGGCTGGGTGGATTAAACACAGAAATTTACTCCTCCTTGCTCTGGAGGCTGAAACGTCCAACATCAAGGTAGCAGCTGATTCGGGTCCTGGTGAGAGATCTCTTCCTTGTTGATAGTGACCTTCTCGCTGTGTACTTACCTGGGAGAGAAATTGGGAAATGGGAGAGAGAAGATACCTGGTGTCTTCCTCTTCTATGATAAGGCACCAGCTCTTTGGATTAGGGCCCCATCCTTATGACCTCATTTAATCTTGTTACCTACTAAAGGCCCTGTCTCTACACACAGTCATGGTGGGGGTTAGAGCTCCAATATATGAATTTCGGGGACATACAATTTAGTCCACAGCAGACACGAAGACATTTGAGCCAAGCCGTAACCTGCCCTCACTTGATGACCACTCTGTTGAGAATGGACTGTGGGATCAAGGGCAGGAGTGGGGAGACAGTTCAGGACGTGGTTGCGCTCATTCAGCCAGGAGGCAATATGGGCTCTAACTGGGGTAGTAGCAGCTGAGCCAAGCTCATTCCAGCCTCAGGCAGCCCACAGGCTGTTCCCTGGATTGCTTCTGTGTGTATAGCATCGTATAGGTTCCAAAGCTCTTTGATACAGGTTTTCTCAGGCAAGCTCCACACTGCTCCTGTGAGGCAGCCCAGGCAGTATCCTGAGCCTGGGGTTTCCAATGAGACTAGTTCTGGAGTCAGATGGCCCGGGTTTGTATCCCTCACGGTGCTCAGGTTCCTGGAAATGACAACGTGCCAGCCTGGGGCAGTGCTGCACTTATCACCCAGAGCAGGGTTTACATAGTTCATAGCATTAAAGTGGTTACTTGCTTTTGACAGTCAAATTAGGTTTATTTGAGTTCATAGAGAGACAAGAATCTTGAAAAAGATTCTCAGTGTCTTTGAGAAAGAAAAAGATTTTTTAAAGTCTTTAAATTCTTATTGTAGATTAAGAGTCCCCTTTTTAATAGCCTTACCCACTTCCCTAATATCTGAGGGGACCACTATATTATATGGCAAAGAATTTTAATATATAATTTTGCTTGTAAGCCATTGAGAAATGATTAAAATTTATGAGAGCTACTTTTTTAAAAATACAAGGTAGAAAAATAATGATGTATGCTTGGATGACTCACAATTAAAATATTTGGAATTAAAATATCTTGGTATCTTAAAATGATCATCTCTAGCTAGCTGAGAAAATTAGCTTGTGTAGAAATTGTTATTCTATAATGATCCTGGATAAATGAGGGTTGTTTTCTTGCAGGTGTATTTTAAGGAAATAAAGAAGTTTAAGTGGTTCTTCAGAATGCCTTGCAATTCAATCTGGTAGAAATTTTTACAACTTGTGTATTTAAAAAGTGCGTACTGATTGTTCACTATGTGCCTGGAACTAAGCTAGACGTTGGGAATGGAGTGTGAAGAACCCAGGCGTGATCCTTGCCCAGATGGAGTTTTCGTTCAAACTGAGAGGTGGAATCGTTACATTACAATTCAATGTTAGGGAGGAGATGATGGTAACCAGAAATTGTTCAGTTCCATTCCAGTTCTTTTCCCTGCTGCTCCCCATTTTCCCACCTCTCCTAGTATAATTTATCAGAGAACCTCAGCCTTTAAGAGTTTTGCTTCAGTTCTCTCAGTGATGTTGTTTAAGGCAGGACAAACCCTGGGGGTCACTGACAGCAGGCGGATTGGCGACAGGCAAAACCAGGCTGGTGTTCATGCTGATGTACAGGGCACTTCAAAAGAGGTCATGGTAGGCAGGCCAAGCTAGATGAACATCTTCTTAATAACAGCATCATAATAACAAGCTTAGAAGAGATATTTGTATACTTTACAAATGGTGGCAGTCATTGCACGTAATTTTACTTTCCGTTGTACCTAAAGCAGATGCTCAGTGCAGAGAAGTGTAGGCGCTTTTATTTTTGCCGTACAAAATTAATATTAATGTTTGCAGGAGATGTATACAGTAAAGGATGACACCATTAATTAGGAACTCATTTTAAAATCACCTTTTGACAAGATAAAGGAAAATACCATTTGGAAGATCATGTGAATTACTCCCTATCTCTTTAAGGCCAAGTAATGCATTCCACAACCCTTTTTTGTTGTTGTTGTTAGATGTACAGAGTACAGATAAAAGACAACCATAGAGATAAGAGCCTACTTCACAGCTGACTGAAGCAGGTGTTAGAAATGCAGATGAGGTGTATTGACTAAAGACTATACAAATTTGAAGTGAAAGTGCCGCTGGTCTGCATGCAGTGCTCTGCACATGTGAAGTTTCAGGGAGTTAAATTATTCATTCTATTGTGTGAACTAGTTCAGGAGTTCAGGGAAAGGTGTCTTTTGCATTTAAACTGCTGCTTCCCCTTCTTCCTCTTATCTGTACTTGACAAGCAAAACGAACTTCGTTTTGTAAGTTTTATTCCAGCAAGTGAATGACTTACATCTCTGTATGAAAAAAAAATACATCGAGGAACAGATAACTCACAGGTTTAAGTGACACCATAAAGCAGTAGAAACTAGAAGTGATTTTTCTTCCTCACTCTTGTTAATGATGAAAGTCACTAAAGACAAATAAATGTGAAGGTAGCTATCTGCTCATCATCACCACCAACCTCATCAGGAAGTATTTCTCAAGAGCCTGCATGTGCATTATTTTGTGCTGGGTAAGAAGATTTTTTTAAAAAATAAGTCATTCCTTCTATAATCTTATAATTGAGAGGTATAATTTTTTAAAGGTAATACTTAGATTTTAAAACATTTCATATGTAATTTTATTTTATTTTAAAGGTTTTATTTATTTATTTTTAGAGGGAGGGGAAAGGAGAGAGGGAGAGAAACATCGATATGTGGTTGCTTCTCTCACGCCACCCACCAGAGACCTAGCCTACAACCCAGGGATGTGCCCTCACTGGGAATCGAACCAGCGACTCTTTTATTTGCAGGCTGGTGCTCAGTCCACTGAGCCATGCCAGCCAGGGCTCATATGTAATTTTAAAGTAGAGTTACATTTTAAGAGACATGTCACAATTCCTGGAATTATTTCTACTTTTCTTTTGGTTCATTTTGCTTTTTGTTTTTAAGGACTGGCTGACCTTGCTACAGGGCACTGCCCTGGTACCTGCAGGTTGGCACTAGAATCGAAAGAAACACCTGCTTTTGGTGGACTTGGAGCATCATTTCAGGATACCCAAAAGAGGTTTTACATATGTCTAAGAGGAAAACAGGAACACCTAACCCTCACGTTATGGTGAAGAACCTATGAACAAGATTCATTCATTCATTTAATATATTTACTTGCTTACTTATTACTTACTTTGTTGGGATTCAAAGTGTTGGAACTGCTGAAATTTTGACTCAGTCTTTGCGAATATGTAGGTTTCCACTGCCTTTCTTTAGGCTCCTAAGACAAAGGGCTTCAGCGTCCAACAGACCTAGATTAGAATCATGTTTACATCCATCCCTTATAAGTGGTGTGTTGCGAGCAGCTAAGTCAACATCTTTTGATTCAGATTCTTGAAGTGTAAAATGGGGATGATAGTAGTAGCTACTCCTGGGGGTTGTTGTAAGATTAAATGTGAAACGGGGGGGCCTGGTAGGCTGTCACTCCGACATTTCCTTGTGCCCCTTTGGAGACATCGCTTCCACCCCCTCGCCCCCCAGCAGCACCTGGCAACTGCTTTTTCTGTCCCTGTAATTTTGACTTTTTCAGAACACTGCATACATTGAATTGTACATTATGTAGTGCTTTGAATTGGACAAATGTGGCATTTTTGTCCATGTATCATTTTTAAACACCATTGTTTTTCTATTTGGAAACAAAAATGTTATTGCACTTATTTTTTGGAAGAGATTTCCAAAATTCCATTTTTGGAGTGTGCTTTTCATTTATTGGGAAACTCTGGTTGATGTTTCATCTCATACCGATAGACAGATTGAGAGTACTTAAAATATTCCTGAGTCTTTGCCTATACATACCCACTTAAAAGTTCCTCTCCCTGTGCATATATTAATAAAAAAGTATTAAATTGTCTCTCAGAATGTATAAAAATATATTTTCTCCCAAGCTTTTAGTTGAGGGATTTTTTGTTTCTTAATTTTTTAAAAATAACCTAACCCAAGCCCGGTGTTCTGGAATAAATTGTTTTCCCACTCCTAAAGTTCTAGGCTCAAGTCCTAATCCCTGGTGTGACTGTATTTGGAGGTGGGGCCTTTAAAGGTAATTAAGGTAATTGGAGGTAATTAAGGTTAAATGAAGTCATGAGGGTGGGGGCCTGATCCGATAGGACTGGTGTCCTTCTGTGAGGAGGAAGAGATGCAGGGGGTGTGTGCACCCAGAGGAAAGGCTGTGTGAGGACACAGCTAGAAGGCAGCTCTCTGCAACCCCAGGAGGGAGGCTACTGCAGAAACTGACCGTGCTGCCCAATTGATCTCAGCCTTCTAGTCTCCAAAATGTAGGAAATAAATTTCTGTTTTTCCAGCCACCCAGGCTGTGACATTTTGTTAGGCCAGCTTGAGTGGACCAATTCACCCGAAATGTAAGAATTTGTCATGGCTATAGGAATTTCCACACAGCTGCAGAATTACACAGTACAGCCATAATGTATAAAAATTTTTAGAACATTTTCAGTTCTGAGCTATGAAGCATACAATAGAAATTAATAGCATTAAAGCTGAGATCACCCTAGTAAGGCTCAAAGTGGTGAAGCCATTAAGAGATAGTAAGGCATTAGATAAGCTGGGAGGATCAAGAGGGCTGAAATTCCTACAAAGTTGAGCACTATAGGATGCTTCACGGGAAAAATTGACTTAAAAATCTCTCATTCACTAGTGTGCATCAGCCAACTTTAAGCAATATAGACATTTTTAATTCCCATTGATAAGACGATGGGAAGTAGATAGTTGCTGATCTTGGCTCCGATGTTCCACAATGCAGCCAAGTCCAAGGCTCTTTCCATCTCTCTGCTCCACTTCACTGCTGGTCTTTTCTTTTATATACAGTATTTTTATTTTTTGTTTTTTAATGAGAACTTTATTTAAAAATAGTATATGGTCTTTATTTTTAAAATGGAATCAAAACAGGAAGTTACAAAGAGGAAAGTAAAAAACATACAAAATCTCACCACTGAGAATCAATCACCATTTTCAATGTTTTGCTGTATCCTTTCAGATTTCCTTTTCTTGTATGTATGTAACTTTTAAAAAAACGTGTATAACTTTACTATACTTTTTCCATTACTATTTAGTCCTTTTATACCCCCTGTCCCCCAGCAGTCACCACACTGTTGTTTAGACCACATTTAATTATTTTTTAGACATTGATTAAATTTGAATAGACTCTGAAGTTTTCGTTTTTACAATTAATACAAGGTTGGTTTTTTTATTTTCTTTTTTCTAAATATTTTTTATTGTTGTTCAAGTACAGTTGTCTCTGTTTTGCCTCTATCCCCCCAACCGCCCCCGCCCCACCCAGCCATCCCTGCCTCCCACCCTCGATCCTACCCCCCTTTGGCTTTGTCCATGTGTCCTTTATACATGTTCCTTTTATCCTCATGGTGTGTTGCCTCGTGGTAATAGCATGGCTCCTGCAGCTTTAGGCAGTGTGTCCTTGTTCAAGGTAGACTGGAAGGAGAAAGGCGTTACTAGAAAGCTTTCCTATCAGTGAGTAAGAACAAGAATTCCCAAGAAGCTCTCAGCGGACTTTCTCTGATACTTCATTGGCCAGAGCTCAATCCCAGGGTTACTGCTAGCTGTGAGGAAAGGAGAGTCGAGCAGACTTTGAAAGCCTCCATATCAAAGGGAACAGACTTAGGTTTAGACCCATGCTTCTTACCTTCTTCCGGTGGCTCAGATAGGAAATGCTAACAATTGTTACACACCCTGGATGTAAACAGAATGCTCCTGCTGCTCCGGGCCCTGCCCAGAGGGTTCCAAGCATCAATATCTTGGCTTTCTATGTACATGTGAGACTCACGTTAGTTGGAAATGACTAGTTTAGAGTGGTCAGGAGTCATATCATAGTTTGGACATATTGTTGCCCCAAAGAAAACAGGGTTCTGTTAGCATATGAGAAAATGAGAATGGCTGATAGGTAGGCAATTAACAGAGTCTAGTGCAGTAGCTGTTTAATAAATTATACTTGATCTTGAAATATGCTGTATTTGGATTTGAATAAGTTCTCAGAAGTCACTTTTCCCCCCCTTTAGTAATGAAACTGTTATATACCATGAAAGAGGCTTAGAAATGAAGAGCTGACTTCTTCTTTCAGGTGGACTTTCATCCTCACTTGTGGCAGTCTGACACCTGCGTACACTCAGTTATCTGGTCGTTTGTAAAGGGGAGAAGGAGTGGCAGGGAATGATCCTACACCAGACTGAATCGGTTTATATATGAGAGGCCAGAAATGCACAGGAAACTCATAAGGAAGGGTCCTAGAAGTCAGGCGTTGAGCACATCGGTGGTAGTTTGGCTTCTTATATGTCAGATAGTCAAGAGCATGGCATCCAGGGTAGTCAGTCAGGATGCTCGTTGGGAGCTGCCTGTAGTAGAGAGTGAAGATCAGGTGGGAGCTGTGGCAGCAGCGAGTTTTAGGGACTGACAAGGCTTTATTCTGCAAAGCGTTATGAAGAGCTTGTGGGTTGGGATGTGAAATTATAATCTTTCCCTACTCCACAGTAAACAGACCGAGTGTCTAAGGTAGAAACAGGAGCTTAACTCACACATTAGGTATTTCGTGAGTCTTAAAAACAAAATGTCTTCTAGAGCAAGAGTCCTTCAGTCTGGAGGCTTAGAATCCTAGTAAGTTCTGAAAATTTATATTTAAAATTTATTCTGTAATTTTGGATGGATTTTTATAGAGAGAAAGTCCACAGTTTCCATCTAATTTTTTAAAATTAAGTTTGAGGACAGAGGGTCTGTTGAATACTTAAATAACCCAGACGTGAAACAGTTTTCCAGACATCAGCAGAGTTATTTTAAGAGAACTGCCGCTCCTAATTGTTCTATGACCTGATAATTTGTTTAAATAGTGGTTTTCCTTTGCTGTATTAGGTGCTTTACAGTATGTGCAGTCTATGGCATAATTGGCTTTATGGAGAAGATAGGTTTTTCTTCAAAATATTCATTAGTCTCAAGTCCATGAAATTCAGTTTTTCTCTTGAGGAAGATAAAATATGCTGTATGGGGATGAAGAAAATTATGCCTGGTCTTTGTAAGTGGTAAGTGGTAAGTGGCAAAAAAGCCACAACATTCTTCTTCTGCCTCCGAGATTTTATAGAACTAAGGGTTAAGTAGTATACTAGTCAAATGCTTAATATTTACTAGCCCACCCAGAATTTGAATACCCAAGGTATTTGGATATTTACCTAGTTAAACTTTTAATCATTGCAAAATAGTAGTAGATAGATATAGTGATATAGGTAGATCAAAAGAACTATTTTTCTCTATTACAAAATAATTCTCTGTTCTTTGTTGCCTTCAGAGTTACCCCTTTCCTTCAGATGTGTGTGTTTACATAATATTCCCCTTGTGGATGAAGCTGACAGCATTTTTCAAATTGATTTTCTATCTGTAATATCCCAACCATATCTCAAACCTCATTAAAGCCCTTTTCATCATTGCTCTGACTTCATTATTTATGGCAGCATCTCCAAATTTAGTTTTCTCAGTAAATTTCATTATTGTGGTTACCAATTCATTATAAAATGATCAGAGGAGTAGGAGGGAGGGAAGAGGAATTGACACATGAGGACAAAGTGAAAGATTAGGCCTCTCCGGCCTGGAAAGTAGAAATCTATCAAATCATGAATGGTGCGGGTAAGGGAAGCATCGACCGAGGTGGCAGATCTGGAAACAGAAAAATGAAAGGGTACTCTTGAAACTCTCTTGAAAAATAAGAAGTAGAGCTACTTAATCAGGAAAGAAAAGTAATTTTTTAAGCTTTGGGTGAATTTATTTCAGGACCACAGGAAAACGGCTGTGTCCCTGGCCTTTTGTTCAGATTTGGCCTCCCTCCTGTATCTCAGTCTCACCTTTATTCCTGTAATTAAGTCATCCATCATCATCTGGACAAACCAAGCTAGACAGTGATCATAATTCGGGGGGAGGATGGCTTGGAGCACAGAGGGATGCAAGGATTGCCAGAGCACCAAGGGTTATTAGGGGACCAGTAGCCAGTGTGAAGTCAGGATGGTGGGAAAGAGTAGGTCTTTCCAACCTGGAGGCAATGATCCTGTGCTGTTAGAGTAGCTCGTGCTCTCTAGGAAAAACGCAGACCATGGCCGAAGGACTGTCTGATGCTCCTCTCTGACTCGTTACTCAGCAGGCAAATTGTAGCTGTTCTGAGTCTTGGGGTCATTCAGGGTTTGCAATTTCTTTCCTCTCATTGATAGCTCCATTTTTTTCTTTGCTCTATTAATATTTTGGGTATTTTTCTTATTGCTAACCTTCTTTACACTTTTATATATCAGTATATAGTCTCTAAATGTCAACATACATGTTATGCAATCTTTAGTACATGTTCATTCATTTCTATTTCTTTCCTCTCCTCCTCCTCCTCCTCCTCTTTCTTCTTCTTCTTCATCTTCTCCTTCTTTTTTACACATCTGCAAGGCCAAACCCATGACCAGTTTATGTGTGCGGAGATTAGGAGCTCTACGGACAGTCTGTCCATTCATCCATCTGTCATTACCTGTGAACTACAGTAAGTCCAGTGGGACCCAAAGCTTAGCCCACTTTTTTTGGTTCCCTGGAACCAAAAAACTTGTGGAAAAATTTCCCAGGTCTAGGATTAGGGTTCTGCCCCCTTAGGAAGAGCTGAAGTGCTGAAATTTTGAGACCCTATCTTTAGTTCTCTTGCAATAAATGTTTCAATAAGTGTTTATTGTGTCAGTGACTCAACAAGTGACAGAAGATCCTGCTTTCTACCCCAGATATTTGTACTAAAGCCTACAATAGGGTTGAATGTGAGCCTCTAACCCAGCCACCCAGCACTCCCCGTAGAACTTGACTCTGCTCTTACCAAAGTCACCAGTGACCTTTGACTCTTGCCAAAGTGTCCTTTCTCTGTCCTTGTCTCACACAGACACTGAGCAGTCCTAGACATAATTGGCTTCTCCCTCCTTGAAACGTGTTTTCCTCTTCATTTCCACAGTACCTCCTTCTCCTGGGGTTTCTATCTACTTCACCAACTGCTCCTTCTCAATTTTCTGTGTGGGTTCTCTGCTCAACTTCTAAATGTTAGAGTGTCTCAGGCCCGCTGGGTCATGGGAGCTGGTCTTTTCTGTACACAGTAATTCCCTAGAAAAGTTCATCCAATCTGATCGTTTTATGTAGCATCGAAATGTGTCTGCTACTAATTGATATCTTCAATTCTAACTTCTTCCCCAAATGCATGACTCATATATCAAAATGCCCACTTGTCTTGCTGTCTCCTCTTGGATCTCTAAGAGGCATCTCAAGCTTACCGTATGCAAAACAGAATCTTGATCCGCTCCACCCTCAAAGTGCTTGTCCCTCAGTCTTCCTCAGCTCAGTGAATGGCTCTGCCTATTATTTGAATTTAAGAATGTTTCTTGATATATCTTTCCACCATCTCTTCCTCCCCGTATCTAACTCATGGTCAAAACCTTTTGGATTTACCTTCAAAATCTATCTTGAGTTCACCAACTTCTCTTCATCTTCATTGTCACTACCCAAATCCAAGATGCCATCCACTCCTGACTGTTAGGCCACAATTATTCCTAACTGGTTCCCTTGCTTCTCTGATCCCCCCAAAATTCTAGTTTCACACATCAGCTAAGGTTATCTTTTTAGAATATGCACCTCACATTGTACCATACTCTCTCTCCTTTCCCGTTTTCACACCTCTGGTGTCTTTTGTTGCCCTTAAGACAAAATTCTAGATGTTCTGTCCCAACCAGTAAGTTCCAGTTATCTAGCCCTGCCTCCTGCCTTGGGCCCATCTAACACCAGACCCCACGCTCAGCATCCTTCAACAACACAAATACATGAGCCCTGTTTTTATACTTCAGGGCCCCTGCATGAGCTGTCACCTCTTTCTGGAACATTCTTTCCTCAGGTGTTCATTGGATCAGCTGCTTGTCACTCAGATGTCAGCTCAAATGGCACCACTTCAATGGCCTTTCCTGAGCACCACCCCCAACCCAGTACTTTCTACTACATCAACCTGTTTATTTTACCTAAAGTCTGTTATCATTGTCAATATCTTTATCAAATCATTATCAAATATCTTGCTCATTTACCTATTGTGTGTCAGTACCACAAGAGTGTAAGCTCTGAGAGAGCAGGGTCCCTGTCTACCTGTTTCACTCCAATATCCCTGCGGCTTACCTAGCACCTGGCACCTAGCATGTGCTCAATAGCTGTAGAGTAAAGGAACCCTCTAATAGGACTCAGCAGACAAAAGGCCTGGAGATTTGTGAGTCTGACTAGTTAGTGGTCTGTGATGCGCGTTCACATGCAAGCTTGCACTCTTTCCATCTTGGCTGTTCAATCTGTTCTTTTCTCCTTCTTCAGGATGGACTTGTCTTTTGTTTCCATCTCTAAACAGCCTTTACGAAGCCACATTTCCTTCTTCTTGGCTTTTTACATCACCCAGCAGTTACTTTGTGAAGGAGAATAATGCCAGCATGCTGCGGCCTACAAAGCCGTTTCTTATGATATCAAATTGCAGGACTTCCTGATCACAGGTTGAAGGCTTGTCTGCTTACCCCAGATGTTCCACTGCTGTTCCAACACTGTCATCTCGGACAGCTTCTCCTTTGGAGGTTGTGGTGCTCTTGATCTTCATTTGTCTTCTCTGACCTCTTCTGTGATGAATCTTTTTGGTACTTCTCCTCTTACTCTATCTATATGGATGACTATATCTCTAACCAGAAAGATAACCACATATTTAAGCTTTAGCAGATGCTACATATTCAGTGTGTGTCTGTGTATAACTGTATATAACTATTACCATTTTCACACAGTTTTTCTTTATATCCTAATTAATATTTCATTGCCAAAACAAATATCAAATTGTAGGACACTCATTTATATAAAGAAATTTATCTATTTTTTTCAGTACAGAATAGAATCTATTTTTAATTGGGAGAGTCCAGCAGAAAAGGGGTCCTACTCATTCACCAGCATTTGCTCATGCATACACATATTCACATACTTCCAGAAATCTCTGTGTGTTCTGCTTACATGATGTTGCAGAAAACACCAATGCTCCATGAGTAGCACTGTGAACATTTGTGACATTATATCCATCTGTACTGCTTGAAGAACTAACTGTGCTTTACAAATCCACCTCTTAAACCCTGATCCCCAGAGTCTCTGCCCAAAACAAATAACTTCTTTTGTTATTGCTTTATCCTGGTGGGTTTTTTTCTGCTTTAGTTTCCACTCTTGTTTTGTATTGTTAAATGAGACTCCAGAGGATTTCTAGAGGTGTTTCCTCTGTTCTCCTGCCTTGAAGCCACCTCAGACCTACTGTTTACACAGCGACTGCATCCATGGGTTTCCTGCCACAACCTTTCATTCGCTCTTGAACAGCCCACAGACTTGTATCTCAGCATGGCTTCAGCATGAGTGGGCTGGCCTGACGGAGGGGCTTCTGTGGGGCGATCTTGCTCTGAGACCTGAGTCTAGGAGTGGTGTTATGAGAAGCCCCATTGAGCAGAGTGTGAAGGGAAGGTCAAGGTAATTGCTGCAGATCCCAGGCTGCTGAGAAAAGGGATCCTGATGGTAGCCTGAACATAGTCACAGCTTTGTCCAGCTCACGGTTGTGGTCCCACAGCTGTGACAGGCAAGTTCCCTGGGATTAATTGTATATGTTTTTGGAGTTGTATTTCAAAAACAGACCTATCTGATCCCGAAATTCCTGAGTGACTTTGGTGTTGCTTGTAGTTGTTAAGTTGGAAGTAGGTCCCAGATGTCTGAAAATTTTTCTGACATTGTTTTAGTTGACAAATAGCATGTAACTGGCTCTGTTTTTAAATGAGTATTATTCAGTCCACATTAAACCGTCTTTTAGTTCTTACATCAGTCTTAACTTTATTAAAGTCAAAAGTAATGTTTAGGGAGGGTAAAAATCATAAATATGATTCATAAATACTTAAAAAAACAATAACAGAGCTCCTAGTTGAATAGAAATCTCACTTAGAATTGTAGTTTATCTTTGAAAGAAAAACTTCTGGGATTGAGAGTAAACCAGTTTTAGAAAAGAAATCAAATATTATGGAATTTGAAAATCTAATTTGGCATATATTAGATTAATGCCCTGTAAAACCCTAAAGTCTGAATTCAGTTTACAGAGTGTTTGACTTAATTCTCTTGTTGCTTTTCCTCTTTTTCTTCTTGTTATTTATGTTTAAATCTTGGTGACTTTGCTTTTTATAGGTTTAAACATTTAGGACTGAATTTCTAAAGGGCCAGGTCCTTCCCTGCTTTTCTCGGTGAACTTTTGAGGAGGTAGTGCACAGGAATTTGTGTGTGTGTGCAAAATGAATATATGCATAATCCTGCAATTTCACCAATGTACATATTTTTGCTTGCAAATAGTGATTTTAAAATTTGGTGCATAAAGAGCAAGGTTGATAAAGACCTTTTCATATATTCATATCTTAATACGTTTGTATTTTTAAAAACTATGCTGCAGCTGATTGAACTAAATTTGATTTTGACTTATGCCACACAAATGTAATTCCTTCCAACACATATCAGTGTGCAGTATATTTAAGGTGATGTCAGCAACAATTCTTTCTTTATTTAGAGTAATGTAATCTGCAACTATCAACCCTTTCTACTTTCATGAGTTTTTGACTTTCCTACCATAATGCATGAAATAATAGGTTTTATTTAAAGCTTTGGGTAAAATGTCCATCACTGGAGGGAACATTTTTATTTAAATATACTCCTTCCATTGAAATAAGCTTTTCTGCTAGTGGCTGTGTGTGTGTTTCAATATTGTAAGCCCTTTGAATTAGTTTAGTTTAATTAGTTACCTCTTTTTTAAAACATTAGCATGATGGTCCCCCTTTGTGGTGAAGAATTGGACAAAGCAGCATGATTAAACTGGGGAACAAAGTAGCCAATGATATTGGTCTAGTTTCCTTATCAATTCTCTTTAGGCAGACATGAATAAGCAACCTGTTGGATAGTTGATTGGGGTCGAGAAAAGAAGAAATAAATTAATATTGAAAGGATGTGGAGGGAAAAAACTCCGTGGGTTGATCTATAATGAGAACCGTTCATGATGCACAGCAAAGAGAAAAGCATTTGACCAGTGTCTCACATTCAAGAGCCAACTAGGCTTACTAATATGAACACATCTTAATGATTTTTATGAATGGTAAGTTCTATAATAGTCCTAACTGAGCAAAGCAAAACAAATGACATACGGTTATCTTCAAGTACAGGGTGGGGCTGGGGACCTCAGGAGAGAAAAAATACGTTGAAATATTGAATAACCAAAGTAGTAACACTCCCCTAGCAAGATATTCATGCTGTGCAATAGAAATGCACTTGTTTTGTTTTTCACCTAAGTTACTACATTTTAGTACTAAAGAGCGTGCCTGATGCTAGTGTATGTTAGGAGCACATGTGTATTAGCCCCTGGCTCTACTCCACTCACAGACAGCCGTGTGTGTTTATTGTGAAGTGAATTGTTCCATCTATTATGGGCATCCATTATAAAAAGTGCTGGCGTGGGAGGCAGAATTTAATTAGATGAAGAACCTGCCCTGAATGAGCTTCTACTTTAAAAGGGAGGCATGTACATATAAATATATTAAATACGAGTTGGTAGAAACTTTGTGCTCTCGCAGGGAAGCATGTGACAGAGAGACAGCTGACATGATGACGCGGAGTGAGGGCTTGGTGACTTAGCGCAGAGACGGAAATGAGAGCGAAGCCTTTGCAGGAGTAGAGACGTTGCTCCCAGACTCCCTTTTAACATGTGTGATAGCTGAGCCAAGTCCATGTGTGTCTGCTCGGGCGTGGGCTTTGAAAAGCGTATTCATTTCATACTCTCATGAATAAGAATACGGAAGAGTGTGATCCCATGGATAGGAAAAGAGACTTGGAAGGAAGATTTCCTTGAATCTCTCCCTGGTCTTCCCCATTTCCACTTGTTCATACGCTTCATATTTATTTCCTGAGTGTGCCCGCGGTGGACTCTGTAAGCTCTCTAAATAGATACTTTGCTAAAGATAAGGCTACAGACTTTTGTCTTGGTGCCCTCACATCAATGCTGATCTAGAAGAATTGGCCTTTATGGTGTGTGACCTCAAGTATGACATCTGCACTCATCGAAAATTTGTCAAGGCGAGCCGCCCACGCCTTTGGCCATGTCAGTGTCCATTTACCACTTCATGGTAGAGAGGGAGAAAGGGAGACGGAAAGAGACCTGCTTATTTTGTCTTCACGTGCAGAATAAAAGATCTAATGAAGCAGGATATTGAAATAAAGACTTAAGTAAGGTTTTTCACTCACGTTATAACCATGGATTATGAGAATTTAACATTTAGGCCTGACCTTGACCAGTCCCAGAGTCAGTGGAATCGGCCTTACTTATTAGGTTCCAGGTGATTTAACGATCATTTGATTAGATTTCCCAACATAATACAGAGTGATATTGCCCATTTAGAGGCAAGAATTAGACTCATCTTCTATGAGTCTTTGAAACAATTTTTCCTTAATTATACATAATTTTCAATGTGATTTTCAATGTGTTTATACTTTGAAATTGGAGTCGAGAGCTATCAAGCCTACTCTGAATGCTGGAGAGAGCTGAATTTTCAAAAAGTGCCCTGAGTAAATTGCTCTTACTGATGGGTTTCAGTATAGAGTTAGTTGTACACACTATATTGCTTTTCCCTAAAGACATGCTTCATACATTTCCTGTTCAGATTATATTTACTATCGAATCAACTGGACTTCATATAGTAGTTTATAACAAGTTATGCCTATTTCAGCTTTCCAAATCCAGCACTTGAATTCAATAGGTAGCAACATATCATGAGCATTTTTAGTTAGCCTTTTTCTTTGTGTTAGAAATGCCTCGATATGTCATGCACTCATTCACTCAGTGTTGGTTCACCTCTGTTCCCATCACCGGCGCAGTACCTTAGTGAATGAGGTAGACATGATTTCTGCCTTTATGGAGGTTACATTCTAGTGCAGAAGGCAAATATTAAGCAACTGATGATGTGGTGCTAACCCAAGAGTATAGGGAGTGGAGAGAATGCACCAGGGTATCATCTCAGTGAGTCCTTCTTCCATCATTTACAAGCTTTGTGATCTTACGTATATTTCTTAATCTTTCTGGGGCTCGTTTCATATCTTTAAATGGAGATGAGAGCACTAACTTTGTGAAACAAAATGAATCAATGCATGTACGAAGTTGGGCACAGTGCCTAACTCATAGAAATATTTAGTAATTATTATATATTAGTTTTTTGCAGGCATGGGGAGTGGAGAGTCAGGGAAGGCTTCTCTGAGCAATTGACTTATAAGCTGAGATCTGAAATGTGGCATAAATTTGCGAAGTGGAGACATCTTATAAGAGAGAACACCATGTTCAAAGGCCCTCAGGCAGGATTACTCATGATATTTTCAAAAAAGGCCGTTGTGCCTGGAGCTCAGACAACGAAGAGAAGGGCTCACAGTGAGGCTGAGGCAGGCTCAGGTCGCTGGATAACGCAGCATCTCGTGGGACTTGTTAAGGAGGATTTAGGGCTTTATTCTAAGGGCAAAAGGAAGAATTTCCACAAGGGAATGACAGAATTGGATTTGAGTTTTACAAAGATTGTCCTGGCTTTACTGTTGAGAAGGATTCAAAGTCTTTCATCAAGTATTGAGGGTCTGGTTTGTCTCTTTAGGGGCCTCTTAGGGAAAATATTGGGGGATATTTTTGCTAATATCACCTTCTTGGGTGTTGGTCCCTAGAAAAACAGTCAGTTATGTAACTGACATTGTCAATTCCCAGTTCTTCAGTGATCTGGGGATCATAAGTATATGAGTGAGTGTGTGCATCTGTATGTACAGCTATGCATATATATGCAAATATATAAACACACTGGGAATGTATTTGTGTGTATATACGTGTGTACATACAGATATAAATATCCACACGTGTATATATGCAATACACATACGTACACACACTCACATTCTGTCTCCCAACCGTGAGAGAGCTCAACAAGTTTTTCTCTCCTATTTTCTGCCTCTGACCATTCACTATCAATGTTTTCTGAGTTACAGCATATATGATTAAGAGATGAGGAAAAGAAACTAGATTTACCAGTGCCTTTAATCTATAAGGTATAATGACATATGGAGATGATTACTCTTCATCTGAGACTGGAAATGTATTGTATTATGCATAAGGACTTTATAACATAGATTCCAAAATTTCAGAAACTGTGGAGACAGAAAAGAATCCTGTGTTGTTTTCTGTGTCATGATGAATGCAGCAGTTACGTGTATATACACAGACAGATCATCCTGAGCATCCTCCAAGCTCTGTTTGCAGATAAGTCATACCTCCACCATGACAAAATTCCCACAAGGTTTTGAATTATTCATGTCTTGGAATCTGCGGGATTCAGCAGATATATTCAGGATTATGGATGGCAGCAAACTTTCTTCTATTTCCAAGACACATGTGAAATAGGGAGGCCCTCAAATAACCACAGTTAGTGGGTAGGCTTATTTTGTAGGGGCTGGTGGGCTTTTGCCATAATGTGTATAAATAGGGTTTTTCTCTCTCACAGCAGAGTGCCTGGTAGGTGGAGGGAGAGTGAGTTGGCGCTAATTTATGAGCCTTTGCAGCTTTCTCGGTGCAGTTAGCCCTGTGAGGGCAGGATGCTCTGACTGCACTCACTTCACCAACCCAGAGCTTTTAATGACAGTTACTGAGGAGAGTTCGGGATGTTTGGGGACCTCAGAGAAGACGCACTGACTTTTAGGAGAGAGGACTTCATCCACCTCCCATGTGGCTCGGTCCTTCACAACTGACCAGCGGCTCGGTGAAACCCAGCCCCGTGGCCCCCGATATTTGAGTGGAGTGGGAACTAAGGTGCTCAGGTACACTTTATTTTTCAACTCAAATTAGGTCAAAGAAGTCAACAGTTCTGTCTGCTTTTAGCAGTGTTTTTACTCTATGCGTTTTTGCCCTTGGTGATGGTCACACGGGCTGTTTTTCTTTTTGGTAACAAGAATAACCCGTGGTCCAGACCGTTCTTTTTAGAGACATTGATTTACAAATGGATACCCGACATTGTTTTCCTCTTAACACGTTGGCAGTGTTCGGACTTGGTGGAGGGGGAGCAACATTTAAAAGCTCTGCTATACTTTAATAACAAAATATACTTTATTAATAAAGGTTCAAAAAAGAGGCACTTTCTAATCATTGTACCAAGGGCATGAGTTTATATGATCTACATGTCCTGTAATGAGAAAAGCACAGATTTTCTTTGAGTCAAGGTGACATATTATGTCTGTGTCATCATTGTGTGAATAATTAGAAATTTCAATGACACAACACATCTACATTTAACTAGCAGGATGATCACGCCCTTTCTACGCTTCAGTATCTCTCTCTCTGCTCACAATAAAGTAGATCAAGCTTTTTTTATTTTTCTGTTTTTCCCCTTTCAAGTTGCTCTGAGCAATAGTTTCTCCCAAAGCCCCCCTTGCTTTCATATTCTCTGTCTTTCCAACTTGTTATTTCCATTTCAAATTTTCTGTCTTTACATGTGCTAAATCTGAAGATTCAATTTAAAACGAAAAGTACTTTCAATGCAGGCAAGTTTAAACTCAGTAAATTTCAATAACTTACAAGTAATATAACTAGGAAAGTAGGAAGTAGCTCATATTTTTTTCACTCCTGCCCAGAACCGTCCCAGTTCTAGGATTCTGATTTAAGTCACTATCTTTTACGTATTCTGTATCTTTCCCCCACAAGTCTCCAATGTCTAGCTTACTTAATAACTATTAGCTTTAGGAGCACTACAACCGGTAATTGAAACCATAAAACACTGAAATTGCCTTTGCCAATTTCAGTACAGTTTCTTGTGAACGGTTATGTTTATAACCAAAAATCCCATTTTCAGTCATGTACTCATTTATTCAGTCAATGAACACACACATTTGTAGGTCGATTCTTCTGGGGAAAGTATGAGTAACAATAATCCTTCAAAACAGCAGAGTCTAGGATGTCTTCAACAAACCTCACTACTAAAAGATTACAACTTGCCCTTGCTGGCGTGGCTCAGCTGGTTGGAGCGTTGTCCCGTAAGGGTAGACCGAAGTCATGCGGGTTTGGTTCCCTGTCAGGGCACATACCCAGGCTGCTGGTCCAACCTGCCGTCAAGGTGCTTATGAGAAGGCAGCCAGTTGATGTTTCTCTCTCTCTCTCAGCAATGAAAAAAATGTCCTCAGGTGAGGATTCAAAAAAAAAAAAGATTGCAACGCAGAGACACTTTAGTAATGTCATGTACTATTATACTTTCATTATCGTAACCCCTACAGAATATGTTTTGAGTTCCCATAGGTTGCATTCAGCTAACATTTATTGCATTTATTAAGGTAGGTAACTGTACTAAGTGCTTTCACACCCATTATCCGGCTGCCTGCAGAGGAATGGTCATCTCCATTTCATAGCTGAGGACACTGAGGATCACAGATGCCAAGGGAGTGATTTCCCAGGGCTGCAGAGCCAGGAGGCTAACCAACCCACCAGGCCTCCTAATTTCAAATCTGGAGTTTGTATCTACACAACAGCCCCCTCTACCGCCCCTCCCACTGTCTTCCCTATCATATCAGAATCTGATTCCCCAGCCTTGGCCATAAAGACACTGAGATTGAACCATGGAGACTGATGATCTTTCAGGGGTGGCAGGGTTGGGGGGGGGGCAGTTGGTCTACTACTTATCTTGGCACTGCACACTGCTTTTAAGAGTGAATAGACTCATTAAGAGCATATGTTCAGAACTAAAACACAGCAGTGATTTGGGAGAACGTTTATAGAATTCAGGGAAATGAACTTTGATTAAAATTATTCTATGCACTAACTTTTTTTTCTGGTTTCATGTAAGAGCAAAGCCTATCAGTGACTTAGGCATCAGACTTCAAGGGAACTGAAATGATAGCTCAGTTACTTGGGGTTCCACCATCCTGATCAGCCAGGAAGGCTGTGCTTGGCCCACCAACTCTCAGCCCAGTGAGAGCCAGGAGCCAGATCCCCGTTCGCTAACAAAGGCCCTGACACTGTACTCCCGGCCTGAGCTTTTCCCAAGGCAACGCAAAGCATTTAATGGAGAGTTCACAGATTCCCATCTGAGAGATTTGGGTGGAATTGCCAGCTATAAAAGCAGAACTAAAATGACCTAGCCCATCACCAGAACCCCTAAAAGAAAAAGGCCCTCAATTTTGCATGTCTCACATATAAATAGCTGCGGTGCCAGGAGAAAAGCAATAGTGGTATAGAAACAGGCACAGACCACAGAAGGAGAATGGAGAAGGGAAGGCTTCCTGATGTAAAGGATGTCTGAGCGGGGGCCCTGAAGTACAGATAAGATCTGCATGCATGGAAAGTAGCAGAGGCATATCCCAAGGAAAGGAAACAGTAAACGCACAATACATGAAGTGGTGGGAAGTCATGCCAGAGGGAGACTCTGAAGAGCCAGCACAGCAGGCAGCATTAAGAGCATAGAAGCATGCTGCAGCATTGAGATGGGAAGTGTCACAGCGTCCTGAAGTCTGCACGAAAGGGAGCATTCGAAGGGTGGCGGGTGGGAGGCGAGGTGGCAAAGATTAACAATTGGTAATTAGTGCATCTGGGTGACGGATGTGTGGGCGTTCATTTCACTATTCGGTGCCTCTTTTCCGAAGGTTTGAATTTTTTTTTTAAGTTGAGAGAAAAAATAAAAATATATAAGAACCTCTTATAATCAGTAAACAAAGGAAATGCAAAAGGAGAATATAAGAATACTCAATACATAAATGAAAATATGTTCAGTCGATTAGGAGTCAGAGAAGTTTAATTTCAATCTACAGGAGAGTACACGTAAACTCCTAGGAACCCGCCTGGCACCTGAAACTGCTCCCTCAGCGTTAGCTATCACTACTCTGCTGTTGTCATCAGTGACATCCGTGCCATCGTTGTTCACAAAGAACGCGGATTCCGGAGCCAGACTGAGATGGAATCTCAGTGCCAGTAGCAGTCAGCTGTTATAGTTTCCAAGCCTCCGGTTTCTCAGCTATATGGGGGAACAATAATAGAACCCATCTTGTAAGGAGAGGAATAGTTGTCTTTTTTTTAAATACTCAAAGCACTCGAAGCAGTATCTGTATGAAAATAACCGTCAGGCAGACATTTACTGTTGTTATAGAACCACTCAGGCTCATATCGACTTGAGCCAGTTAATCTGGTCTAGTTGCTCCCCATTCCCATCTGGACGTCTGGACTCAAGACTGTAGGTTCACTCTACAGCGGTCACTGAAACAGTCGCAGCTGCTGGCTTGCACGGTGAGGTGCGGGCGCAGAGCACAGCAGATGACGGACAGACGGAGCAGTCCCTGGTTTCAGAGGCCTTAGGTGCAAGAAGAGAAAGTGAGGGCCGTGCAAGGGGGCGGGGGGCGGCTCAGCAGGCACCAAGGAAACTTTTATGAATATTTATTAGATTTGACCCTCCTCTTTTCCCCAACACTGGTATAATTTTGTCTTGAGATGGCCTGGGTTCATAATAGAGGAGAGTTTCATGAGTCAAGACTGAGTTTTGTATTTTTCTCGTGTACAAAAATAGCAAGATTATGAACATGAAAGTGAGGACATAAGGTGACAATCATAAGAAATTTGAAATAAACGATATAATTTTAAGCACATCTGGAATATAGTTCATCTCTTGGTTTGGAAATTTTTTTTAGAAGGAGGCATTACTCTATATTAAAAATGGCTCCATACTTAGGGCTGCTTGGTTCCACTGAGAACATCTTTTTTCCATCTCTTTATAAAGTAGCTTTTTTATTTGGTTTTCAATATGCCATGTTAATTCCTGAAATATTGAGCTCCCTGCCATTCCCACTTAACTGAGCACAACTGAAAGTCAATTTTTAAAAATACAGATCTCACCATTTACTGTTACCCGGTCTATGACTCTCCTTCAGTAAGTTCGCTCATTGAGAGCCTACCATGGGTCAGCCCTCTGCTCACCACTAAATTCACGGAGCTGAAAATTTGTGCTCCCCCTCCCACACCCACCTCTGGGAGTTTCCAGTCTGTTGGGTGAGCCCATCATGAGAACAAGCAATTGCTGCAGGATGTAAGTGCTGTGGGGGCCTAAACCCAGGGAATGCACAGAGGAGAGGATGACTGGGCAGAAAAAGACCCCCACACAGGGCCTGGGCAAGTTCAGTTCTTCTGCAGGAGCATAAACAATGCCACAGCGCCAAGATGACTGGAAACCTTAATGTACTCACGGGTGTTACTTTACACTAACCCCGTGCTTGGAGGACGGATGTCATCTCCCGTAGCGCGATAACAGAATTCAGACGACTTAGATTTTTTGGCAGAGGTAAAAACACAACCTTTGCAACAGAGCCTTTTGTTCGGTTAGAATTTTATCTCACCCTGTGAACCTACAGAGATTGCATGCCTTCTGTGACGGGAGGCATTACTCTGTCTGAGGTTAGAAATCATTGTTTTTCTATGTAGTCTTCTGTAAGCTTTTGATACCGTACATGCTTCTAAAAGAGTCATTAGTGTCTCCTTTTGCAGATTTTAGACTCTAGGGCTAAGCAGTCTTCTTATGGCACGTGGAGAGCAGGCAGAGAAAAAGGTCTAAGTGCTGTCTAGGTGATTGATAATCCGGCCGTCTGTCTCAGGGGCTAGCTTCTGGAAAGGGCCGTGCAAGGCTGGTTTTAAGAACAATTGCCTAGGGCTGTCTGGGGCTGAGTGTGTGGTAGAAACAGAACTTGCTCCTTTGGGGGAAGGGAAAAGAAAGCCTCTCATCCCAGAAGACTTACACCTTCTCTTTGTCTGATGCAAGAGTGGCATTGATGGAGTACAGGGTGGATGATCACAAATCTCACTTGTCTCCAGTGAAGATTTTTCTTTAGCGGGGTGGAGGGATTCAGATTGTGAAGTCTATTTGGGATGAGTTATCTGCAATCTCTCCCTGTCCCTGGAGAGAATGGGAATGACTAATTGAAGCCTCCCCTAACAGTAATTGAGACAGATTGAAAGGGGAAATGAGTGATTAACCTTGAGCCTCCTCCTGATGCTGTGCATGGTAATGTTCAAGCAGGTTTCTGGGGGTGCCTTAGGAGCTCATTTCCACAAAAGTCCACATCACTCCTATAATTACATTTCAGAGAAATATGTTTCCGCCCCAACTTTAATTTCAGACACTTGTTGCTCTGTTTTACATCATGTCATTAATGAAAGCTTATTATTGATGGCGGAAAACCAGAGACAGATTTGCTCAGAAGCTAATGAAAACTTCAGCTTTTGGGCCTTCACTTCCATGGGCCTCTTCTAAGGCCATGGATCTAATTTTGCGTATTCCTTTCTTAAAGAAGAGCCCCAGATTGTATAGACCTCAGGTCCCACAAAACCTGGATCTGTCCCTGCCAATAAAATTTCAGTTTGTATAAATGGGTGATCTGGCATAGGCTGAATAGTTCTCCAAAATGAAGGTCAGCATTTCTTCACTCCTCAGGGATTCTGGGACTGTTTAAATTTAATAAGCACTTAGATCTGTATATGCTTCCTCTAAATTATCTAGTTTTTAAAATTCTGAGAGTAAGATGAGCAAACTAACTAATTACATGTTTTTGTGAGTACAGTGATTATTTTCTAAATATAGTGTTAGTAATGTTAAAAAAGGAAAAATAGAAAAAAGTGTATGATATAATAATATAACGGTATCCAAATATATATCTGTGTACTGGTGGAATAATCATAAAAAAGGAATAAAATGGATTAGTTTTAAAAAAGACTCACAGATTTCCTATATTCTGAGTTGTGATGAAATTCACCTTTGGACCTTCAGCAATACCTCCCTAATTTAGTGCCCCATACATAGTAGGCAGTCAAAATGTATTTTATTTGTTGAATTGAATTGCTTTAAAAATAAAAACAAATGTCAGCGGAATCTGCCTGGTTTGAAACAAAATAAAACATAACTTTAGTATTCTAGTGACTTGCACATTGATAGCAAGTAACTTTTATGGAGCAAAACTCTCCACTTTCCAAGAAACGACATACTCATTCTTTGGCAGGTACAGTGAACACAGTATCACAAACCTGGTGCATCACTATAACTTAGTGAGTGAGCACATGGTCAACGCAGGCCTTCCGTTGCCTTGCCTGAAAATTCACGTATGCTTGAAAGCCCTGGGGGCTTTTTTCTTACTTTTTGTTATTGCTGTGGATTTTGTTTTCCTGGTTTCGATAGGGTTGTGAGATTGACCTGGAGGAACTGATGTCGTATATGTGGGTTTAGGCAAAATTTTATTTGACCAGTCATATATTTGTATCTGAAACTTACATCCTTTGAATAGTTTTCTTCTCAATGAATATCAACTTTTGCTCCCATTGCTTTCTAAGACACAGGAAGGAAGTTAGCTCTCTTTTCCTAACCCACCCATTGTCTTGTATACATACACACAACACACACACATAGGTAGTTATTTGGCCAGCGGATATTGTGTAGTATGAATCGCTGAATGAACTCTGAACTGAATAATTAATCAAGAGCCCAAGCCATCCTTCAAGCAATTAGGGATTTTATATCTCTCCACTAGGAATAACATATCTGATTGAATACTCACTGGTGGGATGATCTAGAAATACTCCGTCAAAGAGTAGTCTCTTACTCCCATGCTCCTTGGAGGGAATAAAAACAATAGAAAGGAATACGTTGATTTTGAACAAAGAACTTAACTGCTAGTATCAAAATTTTAAATTTTTTTCTTATGACTTAAGGATTTCTCAATATTGGGGTTTTCATTTCTGAAGATGCTTGTTTATCACTTTTCCGATCTTCTCAGCTGTTCAAGCAGTTTCACAAGCAATTAAATGAGATAAATTATTTGTTTCACTTTAGACCAGCTGTCCTAGTTTTGAATATACATTTATTCTACCAGCAACAGCAACTACTATATTAAGGTAACCAGTAACTTTTTAATTGGAGGTCATATTCTCCGATGCCTTGTGCTGATGATCTTGCTGGAGCTCCTGATAAATCTGCATCAATAAAAGATGCTGTATTCATCTATTAAAGCATATAGCTGAAGCTGCAAATACATGTTAAAGTGAGGACTGTCACTTCTGATACGAGTAAGGGATAAGCAATTGTTGAGAACACCGTAGCCGTCTGTGTAGCAGAGACTAATATGAACTGTTTGGGGCAGTTGGACTGGTATATATATATCTGAACAAACGGTAGGATTCTAATGCTATTGTGAGTTAGAAGGTGGAATGAAAGTAATCTGGGCAGCTTCCTAAGTCTGCAATTCTTTTAGGCCAGTTCAGACACTCTCCACAGGAAGCGGACATTGAGGTCAAAAGTTGGGTCAAAGCCTTTTAATTGTGAGCCTCCATGATGCCTCTGGGCTCGGGTCAGTAACCTGAAAGGCTCTGTTTGTGGGCCGAGAAAGGGTATATTATGGGGGCTCAGGTGGCCTACTAGACTGTTCTAATACTCAATTGTAAGAGGCAGATTATCTGTTTTGCAGATTATCTGATCTTCTATCATCAGCCTTCCCATTGGGCTTTCAGTTGCCAAGGACGGGCGAAATGTGAAGTGTGGGAAGTTAGGCACAGTGCGTGCGCTCTATGTGCAATCCCATTACGAAGCCTCATGTAAATCAATCAACAGGCACTGCTTTGTTAAATGACTTCAGGCTTATTTGGTTTGGCATTTTCTCGATCTTAATCTGTATTCTCTAGAGTTGCCTAAACCCCATTTATTTTACTCTTATCTCCTAGAAATCTTTAGACTAGAAAAAACACATCATGAAAAATAGAATTACTAAAATACCTTTTCCTTTTCCATGTTCTCTATGATGTAGGGATAGCATTACAATGTAATTTAATTTCTTCTCTGGAAATTCATGAAGTCATTCCAGCCTAGGCTGTCCTTGCTGCCCTGGTCATCTTTCTTGATTGTGCCCCTCAAGGCAGCTGTGGTTCAGTCAAAAAAAAAAGATTAGTTTATCTCTGAGAGTCACAGTTTCCGTGGATTAGGAAATCAAGCAGGATTGTGAATTATATTTTTATCAAAAACCAGAAAATTATCATCATATTCCCATGTTTTCTGAAACAAAGAGAAATGGACAGACAGAAGGAGCGGGGGAGGGAGAAAACTAACACAAATGATATTGGCCAGAAATAAGTTATTATAATCTTCTCTATAATTAGGCAGGTAGTATCCGTGCTATATTGTTGATACGGCTTTGCATGCCCTTCTTCGGTATAAGAAAGCATCCCTACATGCTTAGAAGCAAAATGGCAGACTCTTAAATCCTGATCTTCATTCTCATTCCCAGAGTACTGCTTCCAGAGCCAGCCTTTTCCCCTAAAACACGTAGCCTTTAGTCCTTGCACAGATGCTCTAAGAAAAGAGAGAACATTGATTAATAACAGTGAACGAGTATTTATTTCAGTTCAACAACCCCTTCACTTCTCCTTTTTAAAAAATTTTTCGATGCCTTGGTTAGTATTCATAGCATGCTTACTTACAGTATACTGAAGTAGTGCACTTCCTTCAGTACATACCTATGAATTTTCAATTTTGTCTGCAGTTTTAAAATCTTTTCTTATCCAACAGTTATTCATTTTATACCGACTGCATACTAGGTACTGTTCTAGGAACTTGGCATCAAATAAATTAATAAAACAGTCTTAGACCTCTGTCCTCATGGAGTGGACCTCTTAATGGGAAGAGACAGACGATAAAAAATAACACATAAGTAAATTATACAGTTTGTTAAAAAAAAGTTAAGTGCTAAGGAAAAAGAAAATAAAACCATGAGTTAGATAGGTTAAAGGGGGCCAGAAGTGCTGGGGCTGGGTAGGGAGGTTGCTGTTTAAGGAGGTGATCAGCTTGGCCTCGGTTGGGAGGGACAAAAGCTTGAGAGCGACAGAGGATTCAGTTGTGAAGATTTCTGGAGAAGAGCATCCCAGGCAAAGGGAACAGCCAATGCAAAGGTACCAAGGTGACAGCATCGTGCCATGTATCCAATGTCCTTGTTCATATAAACTGAAACCAGAATGCTTTTCCTAAGATCAGTCTTTCATTCTCCAGCTCCTGCCTGTCCTGTTTGTTTTTGAAATAACTTCATAATATTAGAAGCGGATGGTTTCTCTCATTGTACCTGTGTTTCCAGAAATGACAGTGCCCTATTTTCTAACATGCAAGATATCCTTTAAAAATATCTTGCATCTTCTGAGAAGTAGAAAACATAGTATTTGTTAAATACTACATAGAAATAATTGTATGTATTGAGACAAATTTAGTTCTCTCAGGAATTTCAGTGAGCACACCTTACCTTTCATAACAGCTATACCTGGAGCGGCTGTGTTGTGATAGGACAGACAGGGAAAACGTGTGTTCAGCGCCTGTTGTGTGACAGCTGACATACCAGTTCCTTTGTCAGTGTTATCTCATAGAATCTCTATACTACTTCTTTGGAGTAAGTGTTATTGTCTCCATTTTCTGCAGGGTCCAGAGAAATTCTCTAACTTGCCCAAAGACTCAAAATAGAAAATGCAAAATCCAGATCCAAATCCACGTCCGTTAGAATTCAAAGCCAGTGAAAAGCACTGCAGTTGGTCTGTTGTCCCAGGATAAAGCTCACGGCAGTGTTCGCTTCGTGGCTTTCCCTCACTTCTTGTCCTGCTGATATAAAATCCTGCCGGTTCTGTAACTGAGCATCTGTCAAGCTGACTCTAGCTGCTCCACCTCCGCCACCAGGGTCCTAGTTCGGCATCACCTTCATAGCCCTGCTGGCCCCTTGGCTTCCGGTCTGAGCAGCACTTCTCAGTCCTGGCTGTTTATTCGAATAACTTAGGTGGTTTTTGAAAAAACTACTGTTGTGTGGGCCCCCCTCTAAACCGATTAAGTTAGGACCCTGGTGTAGGGGAGTTTAGACAATGATACTTTCTTTTTCTAAGTTCCTGGGTGATTTTAATATGTCTGTGGGGCTGAGAGCTACTATATTAGACCCTTTTACAATGTGAAGTTCACTGTTAAAGTTCCTGAGTAGCCCCTCCTTCCTCTCAGGACAAAACCCAAACTTTTAGTGTGGCGTTTCTTGGCCTGGGCCCTCGGCTTACCTTGCCAGGCCTTGTATCTTGCCCTGCCCTGAATTTATTCATGAGTCACACAAATTTGTTTGCACACTCTGATTTCAGGGATGCAGGTGCACTGAGAGACTCTAACTGACTGTAATAAACAAACATTTTGTGAAGCAGTGAGGGTTGGGCTGTGGCTGATGAGCGTTATTGCAGACCCCTGAAAGAGCAAACAGACCGGCACATCAGAATTTCCGTCTTCCCAGTAACGATGTTGAAACCAGGACGGATGACTTGGTTCCCCCACTTCATAATTTGCAATGCTAAATGTAACCGAGATGGAGTAAATAATGTTGAAACAGCTCATTTTGGCAGTGCCATGATATTTAGTTTGAGAAAAAAAAATTTTTTTAAAAGTTAACTTGCCTCCCTCTCATTCCTTGCTCTTTTACATCATCATCCTTGCAGAATGCTTCAGTAACCAATTAAGAAAGAAGTCATAATCTTATTAACACCTTCTTGAAATGAATCAGAGTGTTTTCGTAAGATTGAAAGTAAAAAGGACGGTCTGGGGAAAGGCTCCTGTGGTGCTGAACCCGCCCAGTGGTGGGTGCGCCCCCGTACCAGGCAGCCCTACCCTGGCCCAGAGTAAATCCCCAGGAGAGCATGGCCTGGGCTTTGAATTTGCAGTAACAGGTGTGAACATTCTAGCAGCAGTTTGATGATCATGTGTGATACTGCAAACAAGGAAAAACCAAAAAAAGAAAGTAAAAAAGAAGCCCTTCTGTGAATGTGTTTCTGTTGGATAAGCTAGATGTTACTTTATTCAGTGGCAATAAAGGCACAATACTGATCTGGCCTCTGAGCAGACTACAGCGAAAGTCTCCAGATTTGGCTGTTCATCAGGATCCCCAAAGGAGGTTTTTAAAAAGTGAACGGTTCTTGGCTCCACCTTAAATTTAATGAATAAGAATCTTTAGGTCTAGACCCAAGAGCCTCTGTTTTCTATCAAGTCCCCAGAGGATTCTGATGCATAGCCAGGGTGAGGAACCACTGAACCAGAGTAGATTTGACAGTGGGAAGAAGTAACCCATCTACCCATTTGAGGGAAAATACTGTTTTAAGAGCCCTAAGCAATCAGTGTTGCTTGGGAGTCAAAATGCAGAATGAGCAATACCACTCTGGTAACCTACCCCTCTCCTGTTGTCCTGACGCCTGAGCCCTCCCCACCGTCAGACTCCAGCTGTCACCAGTGAAGGGGGTCTAGTAATAACAGCCCAGCAAAGGAACAATAACATGTACTGCACACAAGGCCCATTGAATTCTGAATCACCTATGACTTAGGTGCTGTTATTACGTGGGCAAAGCCTGAGGAAAGTAGAGAGCTGAGCAGGCAAGTTACTTACCCCACCCAGGCCACCCCATGTAAGCAACATGACCCCACATCTTAACCACTCTGAATGGACATGTGCTTTTTCTTAACCATGTACCTTTTAGTACTCCATTTTTCCTTCAAGATGTTCCCTCTACTAAGGATCCCCCACTTCCTAGCTTTTCTGTTGACATCCCAATTATTCTACAAAGCCCTTTCTCTTGTCACAGTCACTGCCTTTACACCAAATGAATTATTCTTGACTTTGTATACAAGGAGAAAAGGAAATTAATATTTAGTTACTGTCTCCCAAGGGCGCTATGTTAGCAAACTATGTCTATGTTAGATGGGAGTGGAATGAAGTTCAAGAATATGGGCGCCATCTCCAAAAATCATCAACGTGTGGAGGAAGACGGGCTTGAATCCTGGTCCAACTCCCGCGCTCTTTGTGCCACAACATGTTTTCTGTCCTTTGATGTGTCGTTCATGTCATATCACAGCACATGCCACAC
Source organism: Macrotus californicus (assembly GCA_007922815.1). Classification (NCBI taxonomy): domain Eukaryota; kingdom Metazoa; phylum Chordata; class Mammalia; order Chiroptera; family Phyllostomidae; genus Macrotus; species Macrotus californicus. Next base: position 8,525 of record VMDR010007393.1, on the reverse strand, counting down.
TGTCATATAATGAACATATAATGTCATATAATCCCCGGAGGACAAGCATATTATATCCGTCTTGGAGACCCTAGTTCCAGAGAAAGAGCTAGTGTATAATATGTGCTCTGGAAAGTATCTGACAAGTGGATTTTGAGGTCCTTCCAAGAAAGCATTATCTGGGCAATTTTTAAGGTGCTAAGCATAAAAGTTGGCAAATGTGCTTAATTTTACTTTCTCCTTCTTCAAAGTATGCAGATTACTTCACTAGCTGTCAGGAACATACCAAATTAATCTGTTAGGGGAGTTCATAGGTCCTATTTCTCTGGCCATGCTGTGATGTAGTGGCTTTATTTGCCTTGCATTTTCCCTATTTTTGAAGTAACCATGGGGGTGGGGGAAATGCATAAAGATGAAAGAAAGGAAGAAGAAAGTGTGAAAAGTAAGAAGAATGGTTTAAAATATTTTTTTATTTACCAGGCCAAGTTTTTTCTCCATGAAAAGTACCTCTGGCCCCCAAGGGGAAGGAGGTAAGAACGGGAAAGGTTGAGTGTTGAAATTGTTTCTCGTGCTCGAGAACTCTGCGTTCTTCTCCTCCTTTTATGCCCTGCGGTTTTAACACGGAAACAGACAACTCTGACTTGACCTTAAGAGCCTCACCAGTCTGCTCAGGGCCCCCCTTTAGGAATATAAGCTGACACCACCTGGCCTGCGCTTCTTTCAATCAATAACATGGCGGGGTACACATGATCCGAACGGGCAGACCGATAAGAAATAAAAGCATATCTGTTGGTATAAATGGAGCGATAAATGGACTGGTTTCTATCCAAGGGCTTTGAAGGGGAAATCAAGGAGGGAAAAAGATGCCCAAATGTGAATGTGTAGCCAATTAATTTTTCTTCTAAGGGATGGCATCCCTTTTCTTACTACATTCAGAAGAAAATGGTCACGTTGTTTTGTGCTGGAAAGAACTGTTTGACTCAGATTCTTGGAACAGGTCTCTTGAAAGTGTGCCTTTTGTGACTGTAAATCTACAGTAGCAAAATTGTATTAATTTGACTGACTAGAAATATTAACCATGTTATATCAAATAACTGCCAGAAATAATTCTCCACCTTGCCCTGTGACTTTATTTTAATTGATTTTTTTTTTTACTTTCCACTTCTGTGATTTGTGTTTATTCTGATACATGTTTATTAAATGCACGAGGAAAGTTGTTCTGCCAGTTATTTTCAGTGTTTTAACCTTGTCCAGATTGGTGGGTTAACTATTTTTCTTCAGAATCCCAGCCTCTTCTCTTCTCAGGCCTGGCCCCGCTGAGGCAGCTCCTGGGCCCACTAATGGCACTGCTGTCGACGTCAGCAGTCTGCACAATTAAGCTGTATGCTTAGCAGTATCATTGGATGTTTCAAAAAGATTTGAAAGTCAAAATTGAATGTGATTGATTGCTGTGAGATACATTAATATTGGGGTTCCTGAGCAGTGTTACAGCATAAATCATCCACTGCAATAACGAAGATAATGCCTCAAACATCACTCATTTTGCATCCTCTCAGTAATTGGGCCGTAGGAATAAGCCGCATCTGTCTGCGGTTGAGCCCCGGTACTATGAGAATCGCACGGTGAACAGTCCTCAAATAGCATGTAGCATGGTAGAATTTACTTGTCAACGCGACCGGCAAACACTTATTCAAAAGAGGATAATCTCATTTTCTTTATCAGCTTTCTTCTATTTACCTTGGTATCTGATGTTTATCTGTAAAGCTGTTTTTTTTTTAAACTCTATTTGTTTTAAAAAAACTAATACTGATAATTTAGTTAACCAACTGTTTTTGAAGGCTCACTAAGTGCCAGGAAGTATACCATGCGTTCAGCACATATGAGTTCATTTAATCCCCACAGTAACACTAATGTGCATCAGCACTGTGGCCATCTCTATTTTACTGAGGAAGCTGAGGCCCAGAGAGGTTGGATAACTTGCCTAAGGTCGCACAGTTCAGTGACAGAGCAGGATTTGAGCCCAGGATGTCTGGACCCAGGACCGTGCTCTCGCTAATAGAATGGACCGGCTGGAGGAATACGTATGTGAGCGGTGCAGTCCCTGCTCAAGGTGGCTTGCTTTCTCATTTCTGTGGTACAGTCCTGTTTCCAAAAATGCGGTGAAATCTTACAAAAGACAGACTACTAAGTAGCAGAGTGAGTGCCTCCTGATAGATGCTGCAGGTTTTCAAGAAATGCCCTAGGACAGTATCTGCTGGGCTGCTTTCAGAGTAACTTAAAACTGAGATTCCTAGGAAAAGCTTTAAAATTCTAAAACACCGAGGTTAATGCTGGAACTAATTTCCCAGCCTGGAGTATCTTTATTTTCGCATTTGATTCTACATACTGGTGGCTGTTCTCTCTTGCTGATGCTAATTTACTCCCAGATTATTTTGAATATTCATATTTTGGGGGAACCTTTCTATTTATAGATCTCTTGCCTGTGTCATCAATTGAATTTACATTCTGTAAAAATGTTATACAATACCAATTTAATATCTAATGGGAAAATTGCTCAAGAAGGAAGGAAGGGGCACAAGTTGTATTCTTTTGTGGTCTTTTAAGTCTTCCTCCTTTAGGCTGGACAAAACAATCCTCTTCATCCTCAGTTTGTCCGGTCAGTGCAGGTCCCTACCTATGTAAAAATAGTAACTTGCTAATTTGATGTTGAAACCTAGAGAGAATGAACTTCACATCACTGGTCGTCAACAGTTTTGGAGAGTTTGGCAGTTCTGGTTAAGTGAAGCTCCCTGTAACAGTACCGCCGACAAAACATTTGCTCTGTTAAGCCTTGAAACTCTTAGTCAGCTGTCAACACATGGGCACTCTCCAGAGCCGCCCTGGCTCACGCTGCTCACTGCCTGCAGCTCACTGGAAGCTCAGCTTTTACTAAAAGGGTTGATCTCTCTTCTCTGGCCCTTGTTCTCCTTCAATGTTAAAACCTGCTGAAAGTCTGCCTTTTATTCTGAAAGGTGCACAGGCCTGTGTCGTCTCTGAAAGCATGGTGATGTTGAGGTAGGGGCTCCAAAGAGATGTTAGGCATCAGGGGATAATTAATTAGAAAGCAGTCTGACAGTGTTAATTGTGAGCTGCAGTACAATGAACGCTGAAACAGAGCTTTGTGGGTGCTTCCCAAAACTGGGTAAAGATTTTAATACTGAACAGTAGTGTGAGTGTACCAAGGTGGAATTTAAAGTTTTTTTTTTTTTTACCTGTGATAGATTTTTAATTGGCTTTTGTCACTTGCCACAGTTCTCTGATTGAAGGCTCATTTGTTATTGACTGTGTGTTGTTTAGTTGTTTGTTTGGTTTTGTTTTTAATGTTTCTCTGCCTGAAGCTACTTTGGGATATTTATAATGGGCAACGTAGGGTGGATGGAACAGTCTAAGAACTAGAGGGTGCAGATAAGCACAGATATGGGGTGAAGCAACGAATTCTTAGCCAGCCACCACCAGCACAGCACAATGAGCCAGAAAGTGCCATTCACAGAGGCTCTGACAGTCCGATCATCAGCAATTCTTTTCAAGTCATGTAGTAGGAGAGAGCTCCCAAATTTCATCACGTGGATAGCATGACAGATAATTGTAAAAGAGAAGTGGCCTTCAGTGTCTCTGTTGAAAAGCACTGCATAAACTAGCAGAGTTTTGTGGACCTGCACTGATACATTAGTAACTAACCACATGTGGCTAATTAAATTTAAATTTAAATTAATTAGGAAATTAAGTAAAATTAAAAATGTAGGTCCTTAGCCACATTTCAAGTGCTTAATAGTGCCATGTGACTCGTGGCTGTTGTGTTGGACAGTGCCCATGGTGACCGTCTCCCTGGTTACAGAAAGTCCTGTTGGGCAGCACTGCCCTGGACCACAGGGAAAGGCAGCAGTCCGTTGGACTTCTCATTGCACAGCCGACAAGTCACAAAATATTTTGCCAACATCTTTTTAAGCTAACATTTATTGAGTGCCTACAAAAAGTCAGGCATTTTGTGAGTGCCATAGGAATAGTAATAATCAAGATGGAACTTGCCCCCGGCCCCCCCGCCAGAATTTGCATCTGATGGAGAAGACCATTAAACACATATTGAGAGAAAATGTGACGGAGGCTGTTATAGGAGAAGACAGGGAGCTATGGGAGGAGGTGGTAGAGACTTGAATCCATTCTGGGGGCCTCAGGAGTGCTGATGCCTGAAAGGTGTGGTGTCGGCTAGGGGAAGGGATGTGAGGGGCAGAAAGCAGGAAAAAATCTTCCAGGCAGAGGGAGCAGTGCAGGGAAAACCTGGTTCATTTGATGAACTTCTAGGGAAGTGGGGTAAGTGATCTGAGCAGATTTATAGGCTCTTTCCTTCCTCAATGACCTTGGCCAAGTTACTTTTCCTCTTTAAGCTTCAGTGACCCCATAGAAAAAGAAAGAGAAATATAGTGCCACCCTCTTAAGGTTGTTGTAAACATTAAATGAGATCATGATTGTAAAGTACCAAGCACCGAGGAAGTGCTGTGGAAACTTAGTCATTATTAACTAGAGGGGCCACCTCCATTGCGTGTGGAAAGTGGGTGGGAGCAGGGTTTCACTAGAGGTGTGGAGACAAATCAGTGGGAAAAGAACATTGGCCTAGAGGAGTAGAGGAGTGACAGCGGGACTTTTGAGAAGCAAATGTACATCAAAAGTCACTTGAGATGTAGAATAGAGTCCTGGGTGAGTGTCCATGTAGCAGGTGAGGAGAGGAATTAAGGGTGTTTCCTAGCTTTGGACCATTGGGCGGGTACAGAAAGACAGATTTGAAATCCAAATCCAACCTTGTAGAGTTATGGAAAAATCAATTATGGTTATGGATAAGCTATCATTAGGTAGTCAGCAACCAAGTGGGATAGAAACGCTTATTTTCTTTAAAGTCTTTATTTATTTATTTTTAGAGAGAGAGGAATGGAGGGAGAAAGAGAGGGAAAGAAACATCAATTTGTGGTTGCCTCTCGTGCACCTGCTACTGGGGACCTGGCCCACAACCCAGGCATGTGTCCTGACTGGGAATTGAACCGGTGATCTTTTGGTTCTCAGGCCAGCACTCAATCCACTGAGCCATGCCAGCCAGGGCAGAAATGCTTCTAAATTCCTTCCCAGTATCTTTTCAGTACATCACACAAACTCCAATAGCAAATACCATTTCTAAGAAAATCAAATTATAAGAGAAGCACATCTCTATGTGGATTGCCCTAGGGCACTTGATATATATTCAATGATGGAAGGTCTTCTGATGCTGTATAACTATGTCATATCTGTAATAAACTTAGCTAATAAATCAGGAGTGTCTCCTCCACTCACCAGGAGGATTGTCCATTAAAACAAAAGACATGATATACTTCTCAAATGAATCTTCCCAATCAAGCCAAGTATAACTGACTTATTAAATGATCTAGGCAGGCTCTCTCCAGCACAAGCAGAGAGTAACCATTAACACCCTTTCGCACTCGCTCCGTGAAATTCTTCTTTCCCCCTTTGGGTGAAATTTCAGGAGGAACCCATAGTTTTTTCCGTTCACTTTCATGTATTAAAAAGTTCAATCCACTAGAAAAAAGCACAAGAGAACATCTTCTTAAGTCACAAAAACAACTATATGTGAAATTATTGATCACTTGGGCTTCATTAAAATTAAAACATCTGTTCAAGAGAAGCCAACATTAGGAGAGTAAAAGACTAGCTACAGAGTCAGAGAAGATATTTAGAATATGCATAATGTTTGTTACATATTCAACAAAAGACATGTACTCAAACTATGTAAATAGCTTATACAAATAAAAAATATATACGTGACAGAATTAAAAATGGGTAAAGATTTAAAAGAAAGATGCCATAAAAGATGATATGCAAATCTTCAAGAAACATTTGAAAAAAGACTCAACATCATTAGTGATCAGGAAAATGCAAATTAAAAGCCACACTGAGACACCACCACACATGCCTCAGAATGGCTAAAGTTTTTAGAGATTGTCAATGTCAAGTATTGGTGCGGATGTGTAGTAACTGAAATTCTCATGCGTCGTTGGTGGGAGTGGAAAATGGTTCGAGTATTTTGGGAAACTGTTAGGCAATACCTACTAATGCTAAACGTGTGCCTGAACTGTGACTTAGCAATTCCACTCTCAGATGTATGTCCACCAGAAGGCATGTTTAGGAAGGTTTATAGCAACTTTTTTAATAAGCCAAAATGGAAAAAATTTAAATGTCCATTGTAAGGAGAATGGATAAGTAAGTTGCCATGTAGTCATACAATAGAACACAAAACATGAATGGAAAGGATGAGCTCTCCCCCACCCCAAAACATGGCTGACTCTCACAGACATTATATTGAGCAAATGAAGCCAGACACAAATGAGTTCATATTGATGAGTGAAATGTACATGAAGTTCAAAATAAGAAGAATTAACCCATGGTGATGACTTTGACAGAGTGTCAACTGGAGGAAGCATGAGAAATTCTTCCAGATTAATAGGAATGTTTTATATTTGGATCTGTGTGGTGGTTACCCAGATATGTTTATATATGTATGTATGTATATATACACATACATATGGGATATATATATATAATTTATACTTTTTGTTATACTTCTGTAAACAAAGAAAAAGCTTAGTCTAGTCTAACAGCAAACTTGAGTCTTATGCAATTGAAAGCTTTCCCCCATTTTGCACTCTCCCGGGCAACTCATGACCAGTAGTCTGCAGTAGGGAAGGGTGACTTGTGATAGGTTTCTTCCAATGCTTGGTGCACCTCCTTTCCCGTTCTTAAGCCACTGCTGTGGTCTCCGGTAGGATCAGGGACACTGTGGAGATGGACAAGGGCCAATGTGTCTTGGTTAGTGATCTGGCTTGGAAGCCCCCCAGTGTGCCACATCTACCAAGGCAGGCTAGCGCTTTCTCTTGTGGGAATGCTTCTGTGGGGTTCTTTTCCATTGCTTTTAGAGAGAGAGGAAGGGAGAGAAACATCAATTTGAGAGGGAAGCATCTATTGGTTGCCTCCTGTACACGCGCGGACGGGGGATCACACGTGCCAGGGCCAGGGATTGAACCTGCAACCTAGGCACGCACCCTGACCAGGAATCAAAACCACAACCTTTCAGTTACTTAACGACGCTCCAACTAACTGGGCCAGACCACCAGGGCCTTCTGTGTTTTTTTAAGTTAAACTTATTGGGCTGACATTGGTTAATAATATTACATAGGTTTCAAGTGTACATTTCTATGACACATCATCTGTATATTGCATTGTCTTCCCCCCCCCCAAAGCCCTATCTGCTTCCATCACCATATTTGTGAGTTTTTTAGTGATTCTGCTTTACTAGGTGCATTCAAACACAACATTGTCTGACAGGGACAATGACCCTCTTATGACTCCAGCCACAGCTCTTGACTTCTAGTGATCTACTTGTCAGAATGACTCAAGTTCAGTTCTCTTCCTTGGGTCTCTTGGCCCATAGGAGACTTTGCACGTCTTCGCCTGGCCGGCGGAGAACTGGCAGTTTGCTCCCCTTGCAGCCTCTCTCCCTTTCAGCCTCTCAGTTTCAAGCTTCTCCGGGAGGGAACGGGGGCCCCACTCACTGGCGTCCCTTTTCCCATCACCCAAACTGCAGGGGACCCATTCTCCAAGTGGTTCTCTGATGCTCCCCTCACCGACCTTGGGTAGGAACCATCTTGAAGAGAGGAGCAGATAGCTACATAGTCCAATGACAACTCTCCCCAGAGAAGTTCCTGCTACCAGCCATGGCTTCTGCCTTTCGTGCACAGCATGAAAGTGCATGATGAACCTATGGTAGAGCATAATTATTGTTTTAAGCTAGAGGGCAAATGAATGGTTCCTGCCCAAAAGAGAGGTAGTCATTTTATCTGCTCCACCTTCTTTGCTAGTTACTTGAGAGTTTTATGAATGAAAAGAACCATTCTGGAGTATTAAATACTGTGTAATTGTTTCTGTTTTTTCAGCATTCTGAAAAACCTACTTCAGGTAGAAAAGGCATGTTTCATAAATACAGGTTTTATCATGTACACACATATTCCCATGCTCAAAGATTATTGGGACTTCCTGGATGACTGCGAATACCTCTGGGAACCTCTGTGTCCACACCTAGAAGTAAAAGATAAATGTTACCTGCTCTGTATTATCGCCATGAGAGTAAAAGAGAGAGGAATTATACATATACAGAAACAGACACATGCACATATACATATGTGCATATACATATGTATATTGAACACATATTACTTAGAACAAAGTAAGCACACAATAAAGGTTAACTCTTCTTTCTTCCTGGGCTGGGTAAACTCCCCCTCCCTTTGTTTTTGCAAAGCAGCCTTCTTCAGTTACAGGTTTTGGGTAGAGAAGAGAGTGCGGGGCTCTAGGGCTCACTCTAAAGAATGTGAGTTTACTATTTGGAAACTTTTAATAAAGGTGCGCTATTCCTGAAATTAAACCAGATGTGGTAAAGTAGGCCTAGGCCTAGAGTTAGAAAGACCTGAGTT